>OZ004325.1:3645802-3673302 GCA_963924455.1 Pelagia noctiluca | reverse complement strand
TTAACTGTAACAAGACTGCAAAAATACAAATGTTAAACATTCGTAAAAGCCTACAAACTAGTATACCAGAGTAAGTTATGCATGTAGGGTATGTATGGTAAAGTATGTAGGAAATGCTTATATCAGTAATTTTTATATTCACGGGATTTTGTTGAATTATAGAACATATAACATTATCCGAGTTGAAATTATCACCGGTTAACTTTTTGTCCTGAAGAGCTTCTGGTACATGATTCAATGACAGCTCCAGCCAGTTGCACAGCTGTTTGGCGAACTGCCTGATCGCTTGGGTGAGACTTGCCGGAAGTGGTTGCAGAATTCCAGGAATTAGCACCCCATTAACAGCCTAGGATGTGAAAAAGATTGATGAGAAACGCAATAGATGATTACAGTAAAGATAGCAGATCCTATTCAAAGCATGATAGGAATATGCACCTTAGTGACGCATAGATACCAACATTGCAACGGCCTAAATACTTTGTATCATGGGTAAAATTGCAGTCTTTATTTTTGTAATTACTACATTATATAATTGTAATTACTACATTAATGCTAGCTGCGATCGAGACAACAAATTGCTCTTTTAGCATTGAATATAACTATTTAGTATTTACAATTATTTACAAACGTAGTTTTCGTATACATCTTCAAAACCAATACAGTAGTACTCAAAATTCAAATCTATCTATTGTCTCGAAATCCAAAACTCCAACAGCTCTCCATCTAAAAACCATGTTAATTGCTACATAGTGTCCTACAAATATCGTTCGATTTCAATTAACCAATCAAAACACAGTTTACATAAAATGGCACGAACAAAACGAAAAGCTATAAAATAGATTGAAATAACTATAATAATAATAACGAAGAAACACAACAAAGAGACATACTCCTATAATGTATTGCGTGAAAGATTGTCCACCATCGTTTGAGGAGTAGTGTATAATAAGCTTTCAGGCAAGGAATTAGTGCAACAAAATTTAGACGCTGTTCTTAATAAAAAATAGCTAAATATTTCATCAACAAGAATCGATAACGTCCATGTGTCTAACCGTGGAAAGTCACAAGTAATGGTTGATGAATAATTCAGTAAAACGTACCTTGTAAAGGATGTTATCACACGAAGCAATGAGCTCTATTACCTCCTTCTTGTCCAGGATGACGGAGATGTGTGCTGGCATTCCTCTCCAGAAATGCAACAGAAAATGCTGGACCTACACAGAGAAAGAATTTTGAGTATGCTGGTTTTGCTGCTTTCATGAATAAATCACTTTAGAATCAAGCTATTGATAGTTGATAGGCGCAGATACGTAACCTATCTTCGTAAGGTATTTGTTTATGCACAAAGCACAAAGGGCCCACTAAATAGGTAAACAAATTGAGCAGTGCGACCCTGGTCATTCCTTTCAATTTGACCACACCTCGCGATAGCAAATTATCTCCTAATACTTAGTGGCAGGTCTGAAGGTGGTTTCAAACCTGGGACCCTTTGAATAAGGGTGGAGTGATCTAACCACTCGGTATCCCCTTCACAAGGTTGAACTTTTTGATCTTTGAAGAATAGATATACAATTTTTACCTTTGAAAGTGAACCACTAAGTGATCTGATATCTCAGTTGGTAGGGTAACGCCGCGTGAATTCAATGGTTCTGGGATCGAATCCTACTGGGAAATTTTTCATCCACACAAACGATGTCGATTGATGTCAATTGATTTTCTGAATCTCGCTTCAAATCATGAATATGCAAAATATGAAGCATTTCAAACACGAAATTGACAAACAAATTGTCTCAGTGTTTCAATTAGTGTTTTTCTATGCTCAATGATAAAGCAGGAAAAATATGTAGGCTTAAATATTCCAGCCCATTAATTTGCCTGTCAAATAGATACATGTAAAGGTGGTGTTTGGGAAAGCAATCGTTGACTAATGAAAACTAACACGAGAAGGTGACACATACCTCACTGAAGTTCGCCCTCAAAATGGTGTCCAGGATTCTCTGGCAATGAGCACGATACATTATCAAAAACGTCTTCACCTACGAACGAAAGAGAACAGTCTTTTATCGGACATGGAAACTTAAGGCTAGCGAACCGAATCAAGCATTTCAATCAAGGTTGAAATGAAATTAGGAGTAAACGGATATTCCTATTTGGAATGAATGGATGACCACTTTGAGTTTTCACCTTGGCTCATAAAGCTGTCATGAAACTTCAACACTGGGTGTGTTCAGAAGTATAATTAAAAGAACCAAAATCAAAATTAGAAGAACTCTCAAACCTTGTCTTTAATTTTAGCGTCTTGAATTTTGGTAGAATCAGCAGTAGGAAACTCAGGCAGCAGAATTCCATTAGTTAGGCCTCCGATTTGAGTAGCTTGACCATGCCCTCTCGAAGGAGGAGTCTGCAAGAGAATTCATGAAAAGAAGATCAGTAAAAAAGAAGCTTCTCTGAAGGACTCTTAGAGGTAACAATCCAGGACAAAATAATGAAACACCCTGAAAAATTGTTTAAAATCATTTTTGAAACCGCTTTCCCCAAAATTTTTTATGAGAATGCTAAATTACCCGAAGTTTGAATTTCAGGATTTGCAACATTGTTTAGGGGGAAAGGGGGGAAGTAAATCAAAATTTTATGAATTTTCTTTGGTGTCTCATTATATTTTGTCGACGATTGAAGGCTTTGTTGTAGCCTATTTCCCCATGTTAGACCATGCCTTACGAATCAGTTGAATTCTGAAGTATTTACCTGAGAGCCAGCCTCTACTTCAGCACGACTGTATGATTGGCTGAAACCAGAAGAGCTCTGTCTCGTTGAGTTGTAAACTGTTTCGTGATATGGAGAGTCTTCTTTCACACATATCCCATAATAGTGATACCTGGAAAAGTTTATAACAATAATTAAGAGTGTAAGCAAAAAGAAGACTGCCTTCATCGCCATAATTTTTTGGGATTGTACATCAATTTCGACATTCTTTCAAACATAGCGGTACTAAAATGTTCCATCAAAGAAATGTTGATGTTAGTTTTGAAAGTCACTGTAAGAATGGTGCAAGTCCATTTCCACATGGAAACAGAAAGCTCATTAAAGCAGGTAGACAAAGGTAGCGCACATGTTGCAAACAGAAAATATATCATACAATGGTATAATGCATATAGGAATAGAAAAAATAATGAAATAAGTCTTTTTACTTCGATTGTCCTCTGGTTCCAAGCCTTCGCGTCTTCAATGTTGGGAAGGTATTACGAATAATCTGTAGACGGTGAAAAAAATGGTTTCAATGATAAAATGAAACAAAAATAATAATTAATGCAAAAGGAAGCTTAAATCCTGAATTCCATTTAGTTGTAAGTAAGATGATAGAAGTTTTCTGCCGTTGCTGTCTGTACATTTAGCCCTAGTATTCCAAGCAAACAGGAAGACGTTTCCTTATGATAACTTCCCTTCTCAGCATATTTCAATTTCAGTAATTTCAGTATGTTCCCTAGCATATTTCAACAAGGGAAGTATCTGAAACTAGTAGAAAATGGGGCAAGTTTTCCATGTGTTAAAGGTTTTATTCTTTAAAACGTGACACTTTAGAACACAACAAATCTGAATCATGATTTAAGCATGGTAATAAGGAGGATTTTGAATAACATAACAGCATTTTGACCAGAACAAAAGATAACGTTTCCCTTAGCTATAATGCAATAAGTCTTACATGAAAGGGGTTCATACCCCGTCCCCCCAGTTGCTACGTGTATGTTTCAACTGGCAATTTCTTTCAAACCATATTTTAATTACATTGCTATTATCATGCAAGCTTATCAAGTCGGGTATCGTGAATAAACATTAAAGATACACGAATAACATCAAATATATATAAACTAAGAAGACATGCTTCAAAAGTTCTTCATCAAGCCTTTTTTTGGTTTCCTACTCATCAGGAGATGTACTGTATATCATTCTACTTTAATGTACCGAGATCCTTTTCGGTGAATCCAAATACAGACTTCGTAATGAAACTTTTTTTAATTACCTTTCCGAAGCTAGCAGCATTAACAGGCTCCAGGCAATTCTTCTGACAGAAATCCAAGTAATGACTGTACAAGGAACTTCTGGGCAAACTAACGCCACTTGAAATCTCGTAATTATCATGCAACCTAGAGGTTAAAGAATAAGAAGATAAGTATATAAAAAACAATATTTTAGAATGGTTTGTAACGTTGAACGTAGGTTCTCAGAGAGAGACGCAAAGATAAAGTCGTGTGATAGAGCACCACGTTTTCTGATAGCTTACACAAACAGAAGAGAACTTCGAAGACACTTATCAAGGCTAATATTCAAAACACACAGCATGCTATCAACAGGAAGTTTCGTATCAAGTTCTCAGTTATCATATCATGTGATGTTCTATTGTTACACCACCCCCTCTCTTCTTTTTTTTTAATGTGTGACAAAATCTCCAAACCGCAAAGGGGGCCTAACATCTTGTCTCAAATGAGCTGGGCGTGGGGCACATACAGGTCTCTCCCGTTGCTGGTCCCCTCCCACGTTAGGTTCAGGTCCCCCTGGGTAAATGACTGCATCCCATGATTCCTGTGTGGGACAAAAGGGTTCCCCCTGGCCTGAAGGAACAACACAGGGTTTGACATTGTTATGGTGAACAACGCTATCCTTGCCTAACTTAGAGCGAATGGTGTAATTGACGCCTGTTTGCTTAATTATCTCAAAGGGGCCAATCCATCTCCCCCCAAATTTCCATGATTTGGGACGACGCAACCACACCGAGCTGCCAACAGGAAGAGGAGTCCAGTTTCTGTCAGTACTACTATGAGAATTAGACTGCCTAGCTCTGCTGGTAGCTAAATTACCTCGTGCAACCTGCTGAAGAGAGTGCAGTGACTTTCTAAGTGCCTGTGTGTATTCTGATTGACTGCATGGGTTTTTTAACGGAATGTCCAAATCTACTTCTAAAGGAGTGCGGGCAGGGCGACCAAAAACTAACTCATAAGGACTAACTCCTGTTGACTCGTGCGTGCTAGTGTTGTAAGCATACACTGCTAAACTTACCCAGGTGTCCCAGTCGTCTTGGTGAGCTGAAACGTAAGCAGACAATATAGTTTGTAGGGTGCGGTTTTGGCGTTCAACCAAGCCATCACATTGGGGGTGATATGCTGTGGTTCTAGATTTGTGAATTCCCATCAGCTGACAGACCTCCTGCATGAGATGGCTCTCAAAATTCCGGCCTTGGTCCGAGTGAATAACCTGTGGGGGTCCAAATCTACTGAAAACTCTGGACACAAGAACGCGGGCAACAGTTTGTGCCCGTTGGTCTGTGGTGGGAAACACTTCACACCATTTGGTGAAGTGGTCCATGACGACAAGAAGGTGTTTATTACCGCGCGCAGTTTCGGGCAAAGGACCCATGTAGTCCATTGCCCAAAAAACGAAGGGTTCATTAATTTCAATAGGGTGTAGCGGTGCAGAGTTATTTTGAGAACCTGGTTTATTTTGGGCACACACATGACATTCTTTGACATAAGTTTTGATTTGTGACATCATTTTGGGCCAAAAGAAACGGTTTTTGGTACGCAATATGGTTCTCCTAATGCCCAGGTGACCAGAAAAGGGACTGCAATGAATACCCTGCAAAACAGATTGTATAAGACTGTGAGGCACAACGAATGCATACTGTGGAAAAGCAGACTCTCCTGCATTACTTTTAACCAGCAAGCCGTTGACAACATGCAAGAGGTCCCAGCATTGCCAAAAAGCATGAAAGACTGGGTCTTTTCCCCAAACAAATTGTGGAGGTTTTGGAAGATCAGCCAATTTCATCTCAATGATTTTGCTGAGATGAGGGTCCTCCATTTGAGCCTGCTGGAGATTATACCCAGGATTCAATGTTGTGGCACAGCCTAGACTGGGGTTGTCAACAGCCTCTGGTTGCAAATCGGGGGCAGGAGAAGAATTCTCAGACGGTAAGCGAGATAAAGCATCTGCATTGCCATTGGCTGACCCAGGCCGATGCTGGACCTGAAAACTGTACTCTTGTAAGTCCATCAGCCACCGTCCCAGGCGTCCCTTGGGCTCAACGGAATGCAGCCAGCGAAGTGCACTATGATCGGTGACGAGGGTAAATGGACGCCCCAGTAAATACGCGCGAAAATGATCAGTACCGAAAACCATGGCTAATGTTTCTTTTTCAGTAGCTGAAAATCTCCTTTCACGATCAGACAAGGAACGGCTGGCATATGCAATGACATGCTCGCAACCTGCAGAATCAACCTGTGTTAATACAGCTCCCAGACCGTGGTCAGATGCATCGGTTTGTAACACAAAAGGTTGGCGAAAATCGGGGTAAGCCAAAATGGGAGCATCACAAAGTAGCTGTTTTAAAGTCTGAAATGAGGCTGCATGTTCTGTAGACCACAAAAACTTGCTGCCTTTTTTTGTGAGAGCAACAAGGGGTGCAGATAAACTAGCAAAATTAGGAATAAATTTGCGATAATAGCCCGCCAGACCTAAGAATGAGCGAACTTGATCCACAGAATTTGGCGGGCACAGGCTGGAAACTGATTCAATTTTTTTTGGGTCTGTGTGGACTCCCTGTGCTGAAACAATGTGACCAAGAAATAAGACTTTGGAAGCCCCAAAAGAGCACTTACTGGCTTTCACTCTGAGATTATGTAATCGAAAACGTGACAAAACTGTTGCTAGGCGTGCACAGTGCTCCTGCAAATTAGAAGATGGAATGATGACGTCATCAAAATAACAAAGGCAAGTATCGTATGTCAATCCAGATAGGACAATTTCAATAGCACGTTGGAAAGTTGCACACCCATTGGAAACCCCAAAAGGAAGCCTACAGAACTCCCACAACCCATCAGGGGTGACAAAAGCAGTTTTTTCCCGGTCTTCTGGGGCAACGCTTACCTGCCAATACCCAGAACGTAAGTCTAAAGTACTGAACATGCAGGATCCTTGAAGGGCATCAAGCAGATCATCTACCCGGGGCAGGGGGTGCGCATCTTTCTTAGTAACTGAATTAAGTTTACGGTAGTCAATGCAGAAACGATACTTGCCATCTTTCTTTTTCACGAGAACAATGGGCGAAGCCCAGGGACTACTACTTGGTTGAATAACTCCCTGTTTTAACATTTCTTGAATTTGGTCTTTTGCCTCCTCCCGAAAAGCAAATGGGAGACGACGCGGATACTGTCGAATAGGCTGGGCATTCCCAGTGTCAATCTGGTGTTCAAGAACAGTTGTGTGACCAAGGTTCTCCTCAAATACATCAGAAAACTGGAGGAGGGTAGACAAAATTTGCTGGCGGTCAGAGGGAGAAAGATTGTTACTCAACGCTGCTTCAAGTTCACTTGAAACTCCTGGGGTGACCCTAGTGCTGCAAGAAAAATTGTTGTTATCAAGGGAGTAATTGTTTTGACATGGAGCCTCAACAAGGGGGCAGAACTCACCAATCTTTTGTCCAACCTGCAATTCAATATTTGTGTTAGATGTATTCATAAGGCGAACAATAACATTGCGTGCATCAGCATGACAAACAGTATACGCAGTAATGATGCTATGAGAAATTGTAGAACTATCTGATAACGGTGATATCATACCTAACTGATTTTGGCTGGCCTTAGGAAGTTTACCGTAAACTAAAACTTCTGTTCTACCTGGAATACATACTGAGGCTGACATACTAACAGGAACAGGACTCCTACTAGTAGATTGTGCTAAAGTACTGCCTGATAACAGCCCAGATGTAGAAGAATCATTCCCACTGCATGAACCATTGGGTGAAGATGAGAAGACAGGGTCAGTGTGAGCAGCTAAGGGTATAGAGCCATGGTTTCCCTCTAGGTTATAGGCGCCATTCCCCTTATGTAACAACTGGAGCCCATGGGAAGTTAAAAAATCCCACCCAAGGACACATTGAAGGGGTTGAAATAAGTTGGTAGAAACAATAAAATTACCTAGGTAGGGGGTAGCGTTCCCAGGAAATAACAATGGCATTTGAGCTGTTCCTTCAACAGTTAAAGATTGACCGGTGATACTGACACAATTGGGCGATTTGGCTAAAAGGACTGGTTGAGGGTGGACACGATTAAAAACTTCCTTACTCATAAACGACTTCATGGAGCCAGTATCAACCAAAGCAGTCACAGAGACGCCACCTAAAATACATTCAACAAGGGGCTGCTGAGAAGGGGATCCATCAGGGATACTATTAGATCCAAGTAAAAAAACACGGGGGTGCCCGTCAATCCAGCCCATCATTGAGACACCCCGTTGAAGTTTAAAGACTCTGACACACTTACATTTGAGGAGGATGATTGTCCACCAGGAACATGTGGAGTAGCACTAGCAGCAGCAGGGGTGGGCTTCCAAAACGGTCTTCTTCGCGAATCAGGCTTTGACTCCTCGATTTCTTCTTTTGCAGCACTTGCAGCATTCGGCCTTCTGCGGAAGGGTGTTGAATTGAAGCGGTTATTCGCACACTGGGCTGAAGAGTGCCCCCAGCCATAACAAAGAGAGCATGAAGCAGGCTCTGTATCTGTAAATTCCATCGGACAGTAACGAGCTGTGTGTCCAGGCTGGTGGCAAGAATAACATATAATCTGTCGACGTTCAGCAGAGCGCCATCTTTGATTTGAAGAAAAACGTTGTGGTTGTTGCTGGGGTTGTTGTTGTTGTTGAAACTGTTCGTGGAAAGCACGTTGATTGGCTGACAGATTTGCCACAGCGGCGGTGAGATGTTTGATGGACTCCTGCAGATCTGGACGGGGGTTATGATCAGGATCAGGGCCAGCAGGGAGGGGTGTAGCCGCAGCAGAGAAAACGGATGTTGGACGCTGAGGATCCACGCGATGAATAGCCCTGTGGCGTTGAACAAATTCCCGCATCTGTTGCAATGATGAAGTAGGGTTATGTTCCAGTAAACGTAAACGTAACTCTGGTTGTAGACCCTTGAGGAACTGGCGAGATAATAAGGCAGTTTTGGCAGCATCATGCAAATCGGGGTCAGCTTTCGCTAGCAAATCTTCTAGGGCCCACTGAAATAATGAAGGGTCCTCGTCAGGGCGAAGGGAGCGGCTTTCAAATTGACTATAATAATGCTCTCGATTGACTTGGGGGCACAAAGCTTCGGTTAAACGTTTTGTCAAAGTCCCATATCCTTCTTTATCAACAGCAGATAAGCAATGAAAGTGGGCAGCAGATTGTCCACGAAGAAAGGCTGGGAGTTTCTTGAGTTTGTCCGCATCCGACCAGTTGTTGGCGGTGGCGCAGCATTCGAAATTGCGAAGCCATGCGACAAAATCTCCACTCTCGAACTTCTCAGGTATGACAGAGATAGTGGTTGACATCATGCACGAAATATACTTGTGTTGTCTCAGCTCTGCCCTCTGTCACCAGATGTAACGTTGAACGTAGGTTCTCAGAGAGAGACGCAAAGATAAAGTCGTGTGATAGAGCACCACGTTTTCTGATAGCTTACACAAACAGAAGAGAACTTCGAAGACACTTATCAAGGCTAATATTCAAAACACACAGCATGCTATCAACAGGAAGTTTCGTATCAAGTTCTCAGTTATCATATCATGTGATGTTCTATTGTTACAGGTTAGTCAATTAGAGTTAAGATTCGTATAAATGGTCGTATGGTGTTTCAAGCAAAATTTTGACCTATGAAGCTTAGAATATTTAATTTCTGTTGAACCAGAACCACGGTTGTATGAAATATATAATTTGCAGAGACAGGGGGAGGAAGAGAGATGAGTCTACCTAGAGGCCAAGCACATAACATGAGGCCTTCGCATGGCGGACACCTTTGGCTGTGACCGCAAACTATTGATGCTGACTGAATCTTTAAGGCCAGCATACTATACAGCCATAGCCAAGAGAATAACTTACCATTTTGTAGTCATTGGAGACTGCAGTTTGCTTAGAGAAACTTGATGGCTTCTTCTGCTGTTGCAATCTGAAGGAAAATAAGATTTCAGTACAGTTAACTATTCTGCAAAAGATGGTGTTGGCCCTTCCAAGCAATGCACGATAGGCATATACCTGCGTGAGGTAACAATGCCTACTTTCCAATTTACAAGTCTGATCAATTGAACATCCAGCAGCACCGGACTTCAATAAACAGTCTATATAAGATAAAGATAGGACTTATGATATTATGCATTGTGGCTATCTTTTACGCAATGAATCAGTATAAATAGCAAGAATTCAGGTTTAAATTGCTAAAATGCGACCATTTCATAGGATCAATAAAAGCCCTTGTCAAACCTCGAGTGTTGGACAGTCAGGCACTGTTTAAGATGAATTATTCTGTACATTTGTGTCAGCTGTTTTCAGCAGATGTCGAAAATTAGGTTGTAACCGGCCTACACACACTGATTCATTCCTTCAATATTGAACTTTCCATCTTAAATATATCTGGCTACATAGGTGCTTACATATCTAACAAGGCAAACAGGGAAAATTTATATCTAAAAATGAGAGCCAGTTTCCTAAAAATCACAGAGAGCCAGTCTCCTTTCTTATTTCTCCTCTTCTATCTAAAAATCATGTACAAAGAAAATTAGTCTCTTCATCCCACTTCTCAGTTTGAAAGTGCAATGAATAAAGCAAAGAGCTGCACTTCACTTCAGTGGACGTCTCAATCACCAGATAAACCAATGACTTACCACCATATTTCGGCATTTTCGATATCTTACTCCGGAGCTCTTTATTTCTAAAGGGGACATGAAAAGAGTCAGAAATGAGTTTCGATAGGTTTTTCAGTTCTCTAAATTTGCTTTTGCAAAACACAAACTGGCAAGGCTTTTCGTCTGAATTACGATTTCTAGCCTTAGATTCCAAATGATTTCTGACCTAAAACTTTTAAATATTGCGTGGCTACAACGCCTACATAGCCCCTCCCAAATACATAGCCTTTGGCAGACTCAAAAAGGCTAGTAGAT
This sequence comes from Pelagia noctiluca, assembly GCA_963924455.1. NCBI lineage: Eukaryota > Metazoa > Cnidaria > Scyphozoa > Semaeostomeae > Pelagiidae > Pelagia > Pelagia noctiluca. The sequence continues at coordinate 3,662,341 of OZ004325.1, read as the reverse complement.
TCCGGATTATAGGGTTAAACTAAAAAGTTAGCCATTTGCTTCGAGGTTGAAATAAAACGGCGACTGACAGGAGAGACCTTATATACACTTAGGTTTCAAGGGGCAACGCAATGCTAGGCGATAAAATGACGCAGGTCTAAGCTGAAAAGAAGACTTAACAGCTTTCTCCAGGGTAACTATCGCTGGGCTACTAAGTGGAATTCAGGACAAGATGATTAGTTCAGACAGATCTTAGATGATATCAAAGTTTTCAACTCACCATCAAATTTTGTAGTGACTTCTCTAACGCAAACAATCAAACATCAACCAAACAAGTGAATCTGCTTTCAGATCCCTTGGAGTAGCGTTTGTACTCGATTCTAATTAAAACTATATTTTGATACGCGTATATAAGATTTATATAGACTTAGCATAAAAGCCGGAATTCGAGACAAAGGAGCCTAATACCAAGGGACATCTGAATAAGATGTGGATAAGTCAACAATGCATGCTCCTAAATGCAGGTAGACAAAAGTAGAGCATATGTTGCATACAATGACGCTATAAAAGTTGTTTTGTAGGAGATACGAGAGATAAGACTTGATGAGACATTATTTACGTTTAATCGCCATATAACGGTCAATACACAGAATAGAAAGACACAGCAAGAAAATGCATCAACGTAGGAGCTACGAAAATTTTAGGAGGCTGGGTCCTAAGCGTTTTTGCCCAACTTACCCAACTTACTGCAAAATTATTCCCGAATGTGCCTCATTTTCAAAGAAACTTCCAAAATTGGGTGGGTTGGTGACGCCAACCAGACCCTTGCTCCTACGCCCATGATAAAGTGTTAAAAGAGGGGCACTAAAACGCTCCATAGGTCCTATGGTTTCAAGGTCCTCATTTTGCTTTGTTCCGTCTAGAGAAACGAGTCGAAGGGCAGAGCACCTAGCAACGGAATAGAGAGGCGAAACACGCGCTCTGCCACTTCACAGACAAAGGCAACGCGTGTGCCTGACGCGATTGAAAAGACAACACTTGTTTTATTCATGATTTCCAGGTTAATAAATGAGGTGGATAAATAGAAACTGCATGAAACACATATTTCACCGATGTTAAGCAGTTGCTGGGAGAATTTGAGAATTTTAACTCGTTGTTAATAGTTAGGTCGTTGCCAGAATGGTTAGGTCACCCTTTACACTAGTTTATAATGGAGTTTTTACAGTAAAAATGCAGAACTGAAATCATGGAGAAATAAACACATATTTCACCGATGTTGAGGAGTTGCTGGGATAATATGAGAATTCTAGATCGTTGTCAGTAGTGAGGTCACTTTTACACAAGTTTATTATCGAGTTTTTAGAGTAAAAATGTGGAACTGAAACCATCTAACTCGAGTAGAGAGCTTATCCTGGCTATAGTGCTCGATATACGCGAGTATAGAACATCTACACGTTTTTTTTTATAAGAAACCGGTTTATAAGAAACCTAGTACTAGAGCCCCAAAAATTTAAGAAACTCTTAGAACTACATCAATATCTTTAAGAAACTCCGGAAAAAAATAAGAGGAAAGTAATATGTCAACAAAACATTTTTGCTTGATTCAAGTTTGCTACACGTTTTTATTTAGAGGAACACAGGTGGTTGAGTCTTGAGTCTACTTGTATTAGTAGGTGGGTTTCCGATATAAAAGTGCAAAATTCAACCCCAGGATTGAAGTTAGATGCTGTAGCGACTTCATCTTGCTTTATCGACAAACACCCATCTATCTATGAAATGCATGCCTTCGATGACTACCCTACTATAGAAAGGCGTAAACGGAGTAAACTCGGAGTAAAACAAAAGTTGGGGTATGGAAAGCACTTTGACAGCGCTGCCTAATAAACACCTGGCTTTTGTTACAAATCAAAACAGTTGAGAACAAAGAAATTGATAATCTGAAAGACAACAGCGCATGAGCACAAACGAAAACTATGACGCAATAAGTGAATAATACAGCTTACGATGTCGATTTAATTAGCATGTGCTTTTTGAAAGGGTGATGACGTTGCTCGCGTTGTTGTGTTTGAACTTCAGATCAAACGCACAATTAACATCTCTTCTCTTTAGTTTGGGTTCGAGTTCCTTTCTATCGCTTATGTAAAACTCCGGAGGACGAAGACGCTGTTCACTTTTGATCCTATGCAAATGGTAGACCAGTCTTCGTTCCTTATGGTAATAGGATAAAGACATTGAAGATTATTCAGTAACGTATATGGGGAGATATGATATGTAGTGTAGGGGACACCATCAGCGCTATAGGGGGATACCATAAGTACAATGGAGGGTGTTTAGTACTGCAGGAGATATAATCTGCAATGTGGAGGTAAACCACTATAATAGTATTCCCTCACAGTACTGAACACCCTACAAGGTACTGATGGTATCCCTACAGTGATAAACATCCTAAACAGTACTGTAAACCCTCCAAATGCTGCACTTACGTTCCCCAAGGGGAACAAATCATAAGTTTACTATGATATAAAGTCCTTCTCATCCACTCAATGACGCCTATCTACTATATGCTTTCAGACGAAGGTGGTTGGCTGCCATTAGCCCCCCCCCCCCTCCCTTAGGATGGATAGAAAATATTTTGTGATTTCCTGCAGCTATTCATTCGGAAGTCTAATAGTGAGAGTTGGTTAAGACGAATGGCGTGATTTCAAAACGAAATCTGGCGATACGAGAACAAGATTAACAATGAAGAATAGTCTTTATCAAAGACATTGATTCGATTATTACGAGCAGCACAGTTCACGCATGTGTTGTATTGAGATTAAGGATAAAGGGCTGAAAAAGCCAGTGTATTAAAGTTCAAATACAGCATGGCCATTTATCGATTTTGATGATTGTTAATGAAAGCAAATATTGAATGGCCGATGTTAGCTCGCTTTTCCGTCGAGATCTTTATTTTTGGCAAAAGAATCGTAAGATTTCAGTAACCTCGCCAGCTATGACGTAAATTCTACATTTCATAGAGGTTTAAACAGAAACTTGATAACAGACGCCCTTTAAAAGGCTTTTCAGGAAATCATCTTCAGGGAACGTTATCTGAACGACGTGAAAAAGAATTTCAGCACAAAGCACAAAGGGAGAAGCGAGAACCTGCTTTTGACTTGCAGCTTGATAGGTCTTATTCTTAGAAAAATTGGAATTAACGCAAAAAGATGTAAAATTTTGTAAAGTGGGCATCTGTAAACAAGTTGCTTTGATGCTAGCATAGTTACAAGAATAAATAGTTGAGAAGCGAACAAAGGATCTCAGAATAAAGAACACCGTTCTACTTCCTAGCACATCCACTTTGGCCTTCGGTATGAACTCTATATCCTTCAGGGCAGTGGCGTAGCGTGACTTTCAGTAGTGGGTATTCAGTTGAGATTCAAGCCGGCCGGAAGCCCCAGAGATTAGGTCATGATTAGGCCCTCAAAATGGCGTAGGATCCTAAAAATCACTCAAAGTCTACCTTGCACTTACGTTCTTACTTGTTTTCGTGTAATGAGCTCAGGCCATCTTAGCAAAATATCTATTTAAATATTATACTGCAAAAGCGACGACGAGATTTGGGTTTCATGTTGATCTATTTTTGTTCAGCTGTTGATTCTAACCTGTTCACGATATCAATTCTGTTTTACTTCCGTCTTCTTGCCTATGATTGTTTGAGCCTCGGAATCAGTTTTGATCATCTAAGTCAAGAAAGGAGGCTGTACGCAGAGATTTCTCTGCGTACAGCTCTTTTGTTTTCTCGATCGAAAAGGTCAACTTGGGTTCAAATACTGGCGAAATGGAGAGTTTTGATTGGTGGAAACTGCCGGAAGAGATTCAGTGCGTACCGTAGACCTCTGCTGTGATTAATACAATGAAATTCAATCGTTTACTGTTCTCATAAACAATTACACGTAACCGCTAATCCATTTAGGAATGTTTCCTCTGCTCAACTAGAGATCTTTATCAAAAATATGGAACACGGAATCAAATACAATGGAATGGAATAGATGGAACATATACAAATTGTGTTGGGTTGTGTTCAACAACCAGAAATGGAGAAAACACTATGAAGTTTATAACCCAAAAGTTAAAAAAGGTCTTTTTGTTTTGCAAAATCTTATATTTAGGCTATTTTTTATTTTTTACTCAAAATCCCAGGGTATTCACTGAATACCTTGAATACCCAGACGCTACGCCACTGCTTCAGGGGTAGCATATTCTGGAATAACATACCAGATGTGATAAAGAGCAGCGTAACAATAGCTTCCTTTTGCCAAAAAATCAAAACATGGGCTGGGGAAGAATGCAAGTGCAAATTATGCTTTTTGTTCTAAAATCTATGGTTTTAATGTATTTTAGTTAGATAGTTTGTCTTTATTAGCTCACTCGCTTAAGAGTATGAGCTATTAATAGCTTAGCTTTAAACCAACTGTAAATAAGGAATTTATTATTATTATTACTATTATTATTATTATATTAACAATGCGCTATTGTTTTCTACTATTGTGTGTGTTGAGGTTGAAGATGCAATAGCAACAACCCGAGAGTGTACATTTCTAGCTCAAAATGGCCGCCTATAAACATAAATCTCTACCGGTGGAGGAACTTGATGATATATTATACTTGATCGAAGAAGGATTCTATTCTTCTAACTATGCTGCAAGAGATTCTGGAGGGCGTAGGTTCGAAACCACCGTAAGACTTTGTGGGTTATCTAGTGGGCAGACGTTTACAAATGAACCTCTGTTGCACATACGGTTGCACAAACCGTTGCATTAAATATTCTAGGACCTCAATTTATTACTATATGAAGTGCATGAAATTTTCAAAGAGTTTGTACGATCTGGGTGCAAATGCTCCCTTTCATTCACAAATGACTAGCAGTGCTGCAGAGAAACAAATCAAACTATGAATATCATTAGCGTAGATAGTATTGATGCATCAAAGAAGTTGTGCAATAGGCCTATTTACATATCTCAAGCTGTTGAAAGCATTTAGCCAGATAGTGGCCGAGGTTTCGTATAATTTCATAATATTTGTCACTGTCCACATTCACCATTCTGAAAAGCTCATTGCTCCAGTCAAAATGTTCCTCTCTTAGTACTAAAGGCAAGGCAAAAACGGTATCATTTCGGAAATTGACTGCTTTCAAATTTCAAAGTCTTTTCATGTTTTTTAACATGAATTGGAGCAAGAGACATCGTTATTGAAATCATGAAGCTTGATGATGATAAGAGCAAACCTCGATTTCGAATTCTCTCATCCTCTCTCATTAATAAAGCAAGCCTCGCATTCGTCGACCAATGCCATGTCTGTCGTAGGTGAGGTTGAATTTGTTTATGAACTGAAACAAAAGTTTTTTTACAAAATTACTAGTGAAATGATGTGTAATAATGGGGAGGGGGTCTCAGAACAACGGGGGTCTAAGTCTCCAAGAATAACAAGCATGAGGTTTACTATGCATGGTAGCAATCTATAGTTCTTTTCTGTAGGTTTTTAATTCTTTACGAAAAGGTTATTATGAAAATTTTCAAAATTAACATTTTTTCAAATTTAAAAGGACCTGAAGCGATAACAAACTGAATAACAATTTGTTGACCATTAGAAATAGATAAATAGATGGAAAATACAGAGAATGCCAACACTCACGTCATTAGCTGTGTTACATCCTTTTGTTATGCTCGAGAGATACGTCATCAGCATCACATCGTTACATTGCTGGATAAATCAAGTTAAGAAATAGGAATATAATACAGTCAAAACAAAACTAAAGTAAAATTGGAAAGTATATAGGTCTGCTAGTGTGGATTGGGAACGAGCTAAGTAAGATTATTAGAGTGAAAGTTGACAATGTGATTTCTCAGATGCTGCACCAGTCTTAGAGAAGAGAATTCTGAAAACATATTTAGACAAACCAGACATCTTGTACCAACTTTATTGAAAATCAGCTAATTTCATCCATTGTTCATGGGTTTGAGGCTATTATGAATGCCTGCAAGTACTACGTAAGTCTAGTTTCAATATTGACAAACAGGGCAACTCAAAGGGAGGGGGCAGCATTTAACACTTCTAAATCCTCAAACCTTAATAGGACAAAAAATTTGCAGTGTTTTAGAACATTGGGGCTTCAAAATACCATTGCCCCCTGGCCTTAGCTTTCACTAGGAAGCCCTGTTGATTTAAGCAATGCAACGAGGCCTATGGAGGACTCGACAAGGTCAATAAAAGGTAGGTAAGTTTAGGCCAAGAGGATCTCTTTTTCTTTGATTTTTCCACTATGTTTTAAATATATTTTGCAATTAAATCTTAAATCTTAGGTAAGTATTTGGGTTGAATTAGTATCTTTAGTGTTTTTATTCATCACTTTGTATTTTACCGAATAAAAAAAACATATATCAAATGAAATGAAATGAGAAAGTTTCTTATCGAATAGCAAAAGAACTTACATCAAAGAATTCTTCTTGAAATTGGGGGGAGTCTATAACCGGAAGACGCTGACAGAGACTCCTACAATCTCTTATTATTTCATGATTCATCGGAACTTCTCCTTAAATAAAGAATAATACAATATAGATAATATTATAATATAGATAATAATATGATATAGATAATGAAATATAATAAGATAAGGAATTCTGTGTGTCTGTTTACATAAGAGTGTACTTTGTATCAAGAAAAGAGTCAACAAACTGAACTCAGTATCTCGACAAGCTAAACTCACAAAACTAAGGCTTGTCGAGATGCAGAGTTTAGTTTCTTGACTCTTTTCTTCTTAATATATATGATAAGATGACGGTTTATTCTCAATCTCTAACTTGATAGCAAGTCAAGCACCACAACTAAGTTAAGATATGGGTGCACGTGAATGGGTCAATTCTTTTGGAACTAAGTAAAATAATTATTTGAGCAAAACAAGATTATACCTCTGAGGGAGCCATTATAGAAATAAAGCCCAAATAAGGACCTCTCAACATTTCAAATGCCATTCCTACAACAGTCACAGTTGGAGTATTGCTTTAAAAATACTAAGTACTACAATGACGGCAGAAACAATAAACACATACCGGCTTTTACTGCTTTGACATACTCTAGAATCATTTTCACTCTATTAAACAGCATCTTAATGGCGCTGTGTTGTGCTTCTAAATGTTCAGCAGCTAGAAAAAAGTACAAGAATCGCTTTGTAATATTTGAGAGACATCTTTTTAGGTCAGAAAGACACAATTCGAAATGGTATATTCGTTAATGGTTGCTCAAAAATTACTGAAAATCGTTTCAATTTGCAGCAAGGATTTGTTAACATTACCTATAGATCTCAGGGTTCTTGTTGATCTGATGTCAGTATACATAGAGTAGTGTGATAAAAATCCACAAACAATTAAGCCCAGTAAAGAACCATTATCGTTATATGATCCATTTAGCAATAGGAGGGTGAAAGTGAAACGAAAGCTAAAAATGGTCCACAAGTTTACCCAAATCATGTTTCATCATGTTTGTTATCTTTGTCAAAAAGGAAAGAAGGGAAAGATCATACAGGCCAAGTACCAGACAATATCTGAGGTGGTGTAGGCTGTTATGTAACAGAGTAAATTTTCAAGAATTTGATATTGAGGAAATGTTTGTGACAGAATTTTACCCATCAATTATTGTAACCCCCAAAATCCCCCATGGATGGACCGTTGAAAGATAGAGCAATGAAGAATTACCTGAGGAAACATCAGAGTTGCCAGCTGAAGAGACCCTAGCCACGTGATCAACCCCTATCCTTTCAGCTTCTTCAGTAGCCAGGGTGTATGGCACATCGACAAATAGCATCCTCGGCTATAATGAAAAATATGTTTAGAATAAATTAACAGCTATAAATCTTCTACCTCTGATGAGTTTAAGGGGAAAAGCTATAAAGAAATACTAAACTAGGAAACTCAAGAAAGACACCAGTATTGGGTACAATATTTCGCCACAAAAACAAACACATTATACGAACAATATACCAACAATATACATAAGATTACAGATACTAAAACATGCAAGTATAAAGTATTACATATCTAATAAAAATCCTTCAAAAATTTATGAGAACTAATTAATTAAAAACGATTTTGCTTACCTCTCCATCAACTATATCGATAACTGATTCAAAGATACTGACTGGAAGCTGAAAAGAAATAAGTTTAAGCATGATGATGATAATGATAATCAGCTTTGGCAAATATACCAGCACATGCACTAGCTATACAGGGCTGGCAAAAAGAATATAATGATTCCTATAAATCAGTAGCTTAGGATTTCATTAAAAATCATTCTGCATATAATTAAGAAGATAGAAATTTCAATTTTATTACCTCTGATGTCTTTGAGGTGGTATTGAGCTTCAAGAAGAGTGAACTTTCGTTTATTTGTGACATCTGTGAAAATAACAAGAATAATTCATGCAGATCAAAGTTAATTCAGCGGGTTAGAGTGAATTCAAAGTAAACTGTTTTCAAATAGTAGCAGATGGTTTCTCCAGATTTTCATGGAAGATACCTGATGCCAGTTGCCCCTTACTGGTTAAAACAGAGCTTTGCCAAAACATTCTTTCTTTAAAAAATTATCAGCAAGTTTTTGACTTTTTTTGATGAATAGTCACTTAACAATACATCAAAAACGATTGAAACCCTGAGTTTGAATACTGCTTCTGCCAATACCTTCAGACTGGAATACTTAGTAGACCAATTTCAGTCCCAAAATCTTCTTGAATTACTCTGTGGTCTCTAATAGATGGGGGGGGGGGGTTAGAAAATTTCAGAAAATTAATAAGCAGGGGGGGTTAATAAGAATATCCTGCCTGGAAAATTTTCTGAAAATTAATGAGTGGGGGGGTCGTCTATTAGAGACCAGAGTAGGGGAGATCTACTTTATGCTTATGGTTTAATTGAATACTACTATATTGCTAACAATGAAAAAAATCATATGTACGTAAAGCAAATTGTTATGCAAATATGCCTGACCTGTCTGTGTACTTTTATATCATTCTCATCCGGGCTTCCGCCAGTTGTGTACCAGCCAATGAAATCAAGATCTTTGAAAACTTGTCGAACTAAACAAAGCATAAACTTAGAGAATCTAAACCATCATTGAAAATAATCTAAGTGATTCTGTGAAGAGCTATTACGACAAACTTTCCAAAAGAAGGTATAATATGAGTGAGCCTTTAGACCACAGAGTAGACTTCGCACTTAAAAATTCAACTTCAAATGACATATAAAATCAAGAGAAATCGAGGACCCAGAATCCTGTCTCAATTTTTGAAAATAAGAATCTAGGAGTCATATTTGCAGTGCCGGGTAGTTTTATCATAGTTGGAACTAAGAGCTGGTATTAGTACATCTATGGGCAAAATTCTAAGATGCCAAGAATGATCCCAATCATAAAGACATACATTGCTCTTCTTTTGCCTTGTAATACTCCATGTTGATAACCACATCGTCTTCAATCAGATCAAACTGGATTTCAAATGAGTTGAATAGTTCAATATTTCTTCCATCTTGCTTACCCAAAAGTGCACCAAATACTAAAAAAATAACACCTATGAGCAGAAGTTTTAAGGATAGTGAGAAAATAGGGAACATACAATTGATATAACAAAAGTCAACCTTGGGAACGTCCGTATAGTGCTGTGGAGGATGTTCAGTAGGGGAGATATCATCAGTACTGGGAGATACCATCTGTACATTGTATAGGGTGTTCAGTACAGTGAGGGGATTCCATGAGTTCTAGGGGGATGCCATCAGCATGTAGTGTTGAGTATATTCAGTATTGAAAACAACCCAGGAGATTTTCCATATGCGATTAACATATTAAAACAAATTCAACTGACTGAAGACGTTGTGCTAACCACTGTCCTAAACCAGGGCAATTTAGTTAGCACAGTAACTTTGAGGTGCATATCAAACTTCAGACTTATCAACAGCGAGACAATGCCTTATGTATGGTCCAAGTCAGGTCCAAACGTAGTAGGAATACTACGATTAAAACAACATATACTACGATATTCCAAGGATGTGTGGCCATATTGTTGCGGAGGCGTTTGGTTCCTAATGGAAAATGTTCTCTAGCTTTGGATTAATGTTGTATTGATCTGTGAGTGATGGTGAAATTTCAAAACTCTCTTGTCATTATTCTTTTTAGGCCTAAAATTTAAAGTTTTGCGATGATTCATCAAACTTAATTGGGCATAAATAAGGAAAACAGAGAAAGAATTTCTTTTAAAAAGATGGAATTAAGAAGGTCATCCTTTAACTGTGTAAACTTTTGCGCACACACGGCTCTTGGCCTTCGCGCACCACATACATCACATTCAGAGTTATTATCGTAGGGGTAGTATACTACGATAATAATGCCTCACTGTTGATAAGCCTGGAGTTTTAAACACCTCCACGTTACTGTGCTAACTTAATTGTCCTGGTTTACTACAGTGGTTACCTAAGCAAGCTTGATGGCGCTGGGCTTTGGTGTTTAACATATCAACACTTGAGTAGGAGGCATTGTGACAATGGTAATTGCAGTAGCTTGCTGTGGTAAAATTAACTAACTGAAATATAATACCTCTTGGATTGTTACATGCTTCTTGGGCCTTCAGTCTCGTGTGGTGTTCCGAGACGTTCATAATCACCAAGGGGTGTAGAGCAATTGCAACAGTTGCTGAAGCTGTTGTAGCCATCACAGCCGTTTCTTTGGACTCGCTTGACATGGCGACGTCATTTGTCTCACTTGTCATTTTTGGCCTTTTGTTGTTTGCAAACATTAGTTGCACTTTTAGGCTATTTTTTGGGTCTTGCTGGGCTAGAAAACACTGATAATTTCTTGAACTTCTGAGTCAAAAACTTGATAGTTTTTCTTTTCCTTTCCTCTTGCACAATTTGTGAGGCTGTTGAAAAATGGCCAAGAGCCAGTTTCCTAGAAAAGAGGCTGATCCAACAGAGCAGATGAAATTTCAAAACAGCAACAAATTGGTGCATATTGTAGGCATATTCCGTGGAGAAAAATTCTTCTGTTTGAATAGGTAAATGGAGATCATGGTAGAATCAAAACATAAATATGTATTAAAATCACAACCACTGGGAAGCCTTCCTACCTTTGGGCTGAGATTTTGCAGGAAAAACTGCGAAGGAAAATTTTGGTGATTTTATGCGTTTTTTGATGCTATTACAGATGATTCTATAACCTTTTCTTGTGCTTAGAATGCATTCAAAGCTTATTTTGAACCAATAATTCTTAGCTATCTAATTTTGACCAAATACCCCGGACAAGGTTAATCCTTTTTTTAATTTTTAGCCTCGAGGGAAAATATTTTGGCTATTTTATGCGTTCTCTGGTGCCTTAACAGCTTGTTATTTTTCCTAGAATAGATTAAAAGATTATCTAGAATCATTAATTTTAGGCAATAACATTATTAGTAGTATGGAAGGTACCTAATGGATGCAGTGGTAATTACATGCTTTTTAGGGACGAAAGTATAACGTTACGAACGAAAATCTTTTGGGCCGCGGATAATGTATCTTTTTAAACAAGCTTATAACCATTGAGAGTTCAGCAGATAAACAAAATAAAAGCTTCATCATGCTCCGAATCTGTCCTAACACTTTATGGAGGCCTGTGTACTTCATAGTCATGATGGGAGCACGTCGCAAAATAACGGTTTTCTTATCCTGTATCCTGACTTGAACACAGCTCGACACGTTAAATTTAAGAATGCACCATTTATGTGTAACTTTTCCATCTCACTTCAGGTACGTTCTTAGATTTCCACTTGAAATAATGATAAAGTAATTCTGGCGGGGATTGCTGAGTGGTTAGATTTTTCAACCCTTGTATAAAGGGTCCTGGGTTCGAAACCACCTTCAGACCTGCCGCAAACGGCGAGGAGAGAATATGCTAGCTCTCTGTACAGTATATCCAGCGACCAAGGCAAGAGGAATCATGAGGGTTCAAAACCGCCTTCAAACCTGTTACATAGTGTGAGGAGAGAATTTGCCAGCTATCTGTAATTCCAGGCAAAAAGGTATAATGAATCACGAGGTGTGCTCACATCAAGAGGAAGGGCCAAGGTTGCACTGCCTAATTTGTCTACTTATTCTGTTTGTCCTTTGTGCTTCGAACATAAACCAATAACTTACAAAGATAGTAAGCGTATTTGCCTATCAACTATCAATACGCTGCTTCAATTAGTCTACTTATTCAGTGGGCCCTTTGTGCTGTCCACATACACCAAGACCTTACGAAGATAGAAAGCGTATTTGCTTATTAAATATAAATACACTGTTTCGATTAGTCTACCTATTCAGCGAGTCTTTTGTCCTTTGCACATAGACCAATACCTTACGAAGATAGTAAGCGTATTTGCCTATGAACTATCAACTATCCTGATTTGAACACTACTGTATATGTTAAATTTAAGAGAAATTATCCATATGCAACTTTTTCAATTTGCTTCAGGCACGCTCTTAGATTTCCACTTAAAGCAGTGATAGGGTTAGGAAGAGAGACCATTATCACAGAACAGCTTCAGAAGAACAACTTCATATCTGACTATGACCTAAAGCCGAACGGCATCAAAACACTGAAATTTGAAATTTGAATTTAATCATCCAAATGAGTTATATTCATATATCTCTGAATTCAAGTACAAATAGAACTATTTAAAAATCAGAAAATTATTTCACTTAAATGACATATCACATAATTGTGCCATTAGGTATTTATTTACACACATATTCCATTTCAATGCTAAGCAAGGCAGTGGGGTTTAGGTTTAATAAACAAAACTCAAAACAAAATTATTTCTTACATCTCTTTCATACTTTATTTTGAAATCAAATTTACAACTGCATAATGCCTGATATCAGGCCTGAAATCCACTGATCTCAAAATAAAGACTGGATCGAACATCTGTCGTTCTGAAATGAAGTCATTGGCGGCCATATTGGAAGGCCCAATTCAATACATTGAGATTCCACTAGGGGCTACTTTTTTCTTTGATGATTGTTGGAATATTATGAATGCCCAGCACGAGACTGAATAATTGTGAAGCTATTGTTAGCAAAGAATACAGGCAAAATAATTTTTTTGGCAGCCATGTTGGGAGGTAAAGTGCAAGCTGGAGCATTGGGCTTCAACATCTGAATCCAGAAACAACAGAATGCTCAATCCAGTCATTATTTTGAGATCAGTGCTGAAATCACATAAGGTATTGGGTGATGCTTCGTACATAGGGCTTGTAAGGTGGGAATCTGAAGTTAAAGAGGTACTAACGATTCAGACGACTCTTTTATACCAACCCATTTCTAGTGCATAGAGCTATGATTAATCTACAACAACAGCAAACCGATCAGGCTACACAGCATAGTGTAAATTAGGCAATCGGCCACTTCCCAATTAAATCTTCTTTCTTGCCCCTTGCAAAAAATGATTTAATCAAAAATGGTTAAAGGTTAGAGCTAGCGAGTCAGTATTGCACACAGGTGCAGGGGTGGACCCAGACTACAGCTACTACTGCTGGAGCTGTAATCAGATTTCTAAACCTAGCATTTTTCTTTTTTCTAATTTAGGCTACAAGGTAAAAATAAAAAATTCTGTCTCTTAGATAATTTGAGCAGTAGTCACAAATTTTCCTGGATCCGCCACTGACGTAAGCACAAAGGCCATGCCTCTTCACCTACCTAAAATATCTTTTTTGTTACTAATCTAGACAAGTACTTACAAAATACATTTAGATACCTTTAAAGAAGTCAGTGTTCCGATTTTAGAGAGACAGTGGTCGACATATTTATAGTCAATCACGAAACCGACTTGCAGAGATGAAGGAGTATTTTTTTGTATCTTTTCTGCTAATGAGTGTATTTAGATTACTTTTAATCTCTATAGCGATTGTGTTGTTAACACCGCATCATAGTGCTCGATGTACGAACGTACAGAGCAATATAGAATAGAATACTAGTCTGTCTGATGATTGCGTAAGCATGAAACTTTAAGTAACAGAGAGCCAGTCTCCTTTCTTGTTTCTATTCTAGATTACTTTTATATATTTCGCTTCCCCTTAGGCTACAAGCCTTAGTTAATTTACCAGTTTATTGTAGAAAGCATGGTGCAAGCTGTACGCCTATCCACATTTCCAGTAGAGAGCCAATAGAAAATTCTAAAAAGATGGCGGATCTTATTTGACTATCAGCTTCTAACACATTTGGTCAGACCAAAGTGTATCAAACAAGATGGTGTGAAAACCTGTTGTTGTACGTCTTTGTTTCACAGTTGATGTTGAGCAGTACTGAACGTGCACAACGAATGTATTATTCTCTCTCTTTATACTGTTGAAATTTTACATGTAAATATTGCCTACATAAAAAGGATGCTAAATATTATAAAATCTTTTCTAAATAACGAATATTTCTGGCTGGGGAACAAAAAGAAGCGTTTCGGTCTAACCATGACCTTGTTGGCTAAACAATGGCAAAACAAAAGGCTGTGCACTCTCAATTTTGAGATAGTTGCACAAAAAGATACAACAATAGGTTTCCACACCATCTTTTTCGATAGACTTTGGTTCAGACAATATCCACTGTTGGTTAAACAAAGATGTATTCGGCCAACCAGTAAGATCAGACACTAGATTTCCTTATAATTAGCCCTGTTAGGCAATGATCTAGTGGCAACCGTCCATAGTTGCTTGGTTTGTAAAAAGATCCCCATCTTTTGCAAAATCATATATTCCATAAAGACTGGATCGAGTGTCTGTCGTTCAAAAACTAAGTAATTGGTAGCCATATTGGAAGGTCCAATTCAATACATTAAAATTCTACTGGTGTGTGCTTTTTTCTTTGATGATTGTTGCAATGTCACGATCGATTGGCATGAAACTTAATAATCGTGCAATAATTAGTTAACCAAGAAGAAAGTCGATACAATTTTCTTTTGCAGTCATTTTGGGAGGCCAAGTGTAAGCCAAAACAATCGCTTCAAAAATTCGGCTCCAGAAACAAAAGAATGCTCGATCCGGTCTAAATTTTAAGATCAGTGGATTAAGTGCTGTCAAGCAAGGATCAGGGCCTAACCTAAGCTAAAATATCCGCATTTCTATAAAATATTAGCAGCACTGGACTCATCTGGGGAACATAACTTATCTTGGTCTTCGAATGGTCCAGGGATCAGTAGAATGTCACTTAATTGTCTACTGTAAGGACGAGGCTCAACCCCGCCAGTCCCATCCATGTTTATCTCATTTATCGAAGCGATCACATCCTTTAAATGGGAACAACCAACGCTACCTTGTCCCCTCTCGCAGACACTTGCCACAAACGCCATTCGTTCCATCAATCGAGTCGTGATTGGTTCTGGTACTTTTATTAGAATCTATATCCGCATATATTCCATTGCTCCGGTGTGTTTCTGATAGGAAAGCAAGATCGCTGTCATTTCTCGAGCTTGAATTAGAGTTCGATCTCGCGCCATTCAAGATACTTTTATCAAAGTTACCTTTCATTAAATCTTCGAACGGAACTTCCAGCAGTCTATCCGCATTTCCTGGTGATTCAGGGTCCGGCATGCTCTTACTCCGGGCTAAATTCTTCTTGGATTTTCGTCTGATGAGCTCGTGCATGGCCGTCCGGTTGGGTAGGGATGGCAGATTTTCGTCCTTTTTCTGCTTCGGGTTTCCCTTTCGGCCTGGTTTTAGCATCGGTGCGTTATTCTCTTCGTACTGCAAGCTCAGTGACCTGCCAACTGCTGATTTCTTCAGTTTCAGAGGGGTTAGCACGTCGATTGTGTTGGGGGATGTTGAAATATCCGAGGCATTCGTGTCTGAGAATTCTCTTCCCGTTGGGACGGTTATTCGTTGCTGAAGGGTTTTCCGTGTCTGGTCTGACCACACTAGAATATAAATCAAACCTCAGGATAAGGAAAAGAGATACGGAACGATCTTTGATTGGTACAAAACTTTCAACATAGCCAGAAAAATCACAAGTATAACGAAACATTGATTACTTAAGCTTTTCCTCTAACACTCAACACAGTAATCTATGTTTTCGCTATGCTTCTAATATTTTCTGGCTATATAAAAAGAGAACCTGGTCACAACAGAGGGAAATCATCACATTTGATTCCACTTAATTTCCCTTTTTGTCCTGGTCATCAAACACACTAAGTAGGACCTGTTACAACTATTACAAGTAGCAATGGCAGAGTATGCTACCGTGCCCCTCTTAGAAACAAGACCAAGTCTTAGTTAGGCTACAAGGTCCAGTCTTAGTAAGACTAGCAAGTTGAACTGAAAATCTTTCACACAAACAAAGGTATACCATGGGCTGATAGCTTAGCCTTTTGTACATCGTTCAGGCTGCCTTATTATATATTGTTCGATTATCTTTCACTTGGTGAGGAAAGTTTAATTCCAAGGGATCAAGGGATCCAGGCTTCATCAAATTACCTGAAGCCTCTTGGTCGTGTGGATTATGAAACTTTGCATGGATAAGCAAAAGAAACTCTTGCCACTGTTTATAAGCG
>OZ004325.1:3524996-3645602 GCA_963924455.1 Pelagia noctiluca | reverse complement strand
ACGGTACCTGAGCAATGTTTTTATTCAAGAGGAAAACGCATAATGAAACTGGTATTTTTCCTTCCCTTTCAAATACAATGGGAACCTGGAAAACCAAATAAGCACTTGATTAATAAGGAAGCTGAGACAAAAGGAAAATATAAGAAATAAATAAAAAGCAGCCATGAATATTAGAAATAAACAAACAATAAATTATATGTAATATATGTTTCACGAAGCCTTTCGTTCATGTTGAACATCCTCAGGTGCAAATATCAATGTTCTACATGAACGAAAATCTTTGAAACCATATATTACACATAGCATATTATTCGTTTGTTTTTAATAGAAGAAGTATACGTTGATAGGTAGATATGGGTCAAGAATTTGACCTTAAGGTAAAGTATTAATATGCAATATGCTTATAACTTAGGAAAGAACTTTTGTGAAAACGTTAAGTAAAGATTTGATATATCATGTTGTTAAATTTGCAATAGAGATATGTCCCTTTAGGCGTTACAGCAGTAAACGCCTACCCCTTAAATACACTAACTGCCCCCCCCTCCAGAATCCCTCATCACACATAATTATGGTAGGTTAACATGGATGAAAATGCATACTCTCGCTCCTTGTCTGTTAGTCGATCCTTGACAAGATCCAGAACCGAAGATCTTGAGCCCATTGGTCGCAAGGGATATCTCAACGGAAGTTCAATAAGTTTGGCCATCATCGCAACCAAATGAGTTGTATTTCCAAGTGCTACTGATAACATGTCATCGTCCTCTCCTGGAAAAGAAACAGTTGAGTCAAGCCTCGAAACTCTTCAAACGCACAGCGAGTGAGTTTTTGGTTTGACATACAAGTCTACGACCGACTCAGCTTAATCTATTTATAGCATACCCATCACGCTAGCAAACCTAAAAGCTCCCTGGTGCATACTCTGGCAAGTGGGCGGAATATTATCTTACAAGGTGGTGGTTAGATTAACTAGGGGTGGCATATTTTGCTTACATGATGTAGATACTCTTACAAGGGGGCTGTATCCTATCCTACCAGCGATGTTATATAATCTTACCTGCAGTGAACACCTCATACTAGATGATAAACCGCCCCCTCCAGCGTGTCTGCTAACAACAAATCTAATGAAATGAGCCGTGCAAGAAGGGATGTATCATCCTACCTGTGATCTCATCTGATGCTGGCAGCCTCACTCCAGTGATAGCAAATTCTCTTTTTTTAGAGCCTCGTTGTGGGATCTAGAAGTGATGGATCTATCATTAATGGAATTTCCTATTTTAATTGGTGTCTCTCAAAGTTCAAATATTTATTCACGGTTTTATATGATAGGTTATTATGTACGTGTCATCGGCTTTCCAGGGAAGGGGGACCCCGGGCATTACTAGAGAAATACCCTGAAATTGGCAAAAACGTTTCCCCAGTGTATGGGGTTTTGTCTTCACATAAAACTGAACTTTTCTCCGGACTGGGGATTCGCAATCTAAGGCTGAGCCTCAGTCTAAGGCAGAGTGGTGCAGCCCCAGCCCATGATCAAGCATTGTGGTGGACCATCGTGGACTTTCGAGTAGAGCTGGAGCCTATCCCAGAAGATCAGGAAGTGCCGGAAGTGGCCTGGATCCAATTAAACCATGTTTTCATGGCCTTACTCTTTTTCGCAACTGAAAATTCACATTATTGGAACGACATCAAGAAGGGTAAATTTTTGGATCTTTCCTGCCCATAGCTAGGGATTTTTCAATTTCTCACTATATTTGTATCCCAGATATTCATATTCTTTCCCCATCACCCATGGAATTTGCCACTGTAAATTAATTCTCCCGAGTAGTCCCGGGGTCTCCTCCCCCGAGGAAGCCAATGAAAAGTGCATTATTCCTTGTGACTTACAACAATGAGTTAAACCATTTGGTTGGATTTTCGTGGGACAACACCTATGGATGTAGAACCCATTTTCCCCCACCACAGCTTAGACTCGCTTGAATAAGTCACAAGTCAAAGATGTGTGCCATTTAATAACAGCAGAAATCATGCACACATACCTCTACAACGGGGAATATGTAGTTCAATTCAGCGGCGAGCTGTTTTCGTCTGTAATTCAACTGAGCATTTATCTTCACAAGTGACTCCCTAAAAACGAAGTATAGTTGAGATAAGGAATTATTAGTAATAATAGAAAAAATGAGATAAGCGAAATATTATAACTACTGAAGCTTTGTGACTGACATTCATCAGAGTAATACATCAAAAAGAGAGAGAAAACATACCTAAAACAAATCATAAAATCATATCATTACATTATTAAGCTTTAGTAGTTATTATTTTTCACTAAGTCTTCGATTTTCCTCAGCACCCTGAAGTTCTTTACCAACCAAACATTGTTTAACCGAAATATCATCAAATCATTGATATCTTGTCTTGAATTCAACCAAACTTATTCTAACATTGTTAGTATGTGGTTAAGGGCTATCTCGGCCTAGAAACCTGTATATGAGTAAAGGAAATAATAAACAAGCTTGCATAAACTACCTGTTGACAATGTGTGCAGAGTGGCAGACTTTCATGTCGGCAACATATTGCTCCAAATTATACTGCCTATCATTTATTTCCTTTTCTAGAAAGAGTAAACAATCAATGAATAACATGAACACATAACAATATATTCTCAATATGAATTGAATTTACCGTGCTATGTGCCGTATGAAAGGCAAGATGCACCGAGACTTTAGTGAAACATTAATCGGTGAAACATTAAGAGGCCCTTTACTTTACACGAAAAGTCTCAGCCCATGTTGAACTCTGCATGGGATGTTTTCTATAGACCCTCCTTCATTTGCCTTGCTTTTAAATGAGATCTTTTGATAAGTTCAGCCCGTGCTGAGATTCAACTTGGCATTCCTCATGTAAAAGCAATCAAGTTTCAGCAACAATACCGAAAAATAAATCTACAAATGGTATGATTGAGAAAATCGTGCATAAAAATTGCCTACCTTTATCTGTTATTTCTTTGCTTCTCTGCAAACACTGATTTGACTCTGTTAAAAATGAAGTTCATTATCATTTTGAAATCATGAAGAAGTTCCTAAGATTACGATAGCGGACCTGAAAAGGTTGAAGAACAACAAGGTCTGTTTATCGAGATAATACAATCTTATTTCTCTCAGTTTCTAAGAGTATCAAGACTTTGAATCACTAGTTAGTCATATCCCCCGATTAACATCATTGAGAAAAAAGATGAATTTCAGGGGGTAATTTCGAAATCTATACAAGTTGCAGATTAATCAGGGGGGATGCAGGGAATATTTAGTGCTACAAAGAACAAGAGAGTATAGTTTTCAATGATGCATATACATACCAATTTCGAACGTTAGTTTCAAATTCTGCAATTCTTCTCTTGCCGTGCATATTTTCCTGTTGAGATGTTCCCTTTCAACACACTGCAATGAAATCGAAATGCTATATATGATATATGTAATACCAAAAATAGAGAAATGGGAGTCCAACTGTTGAATATCAATCTCTATTGGTCTGGGAACATATTCTATCCAATCAAAGACAGAGTTTGCCACTCCAAAAAGAAACGATACAAGCTTAATTACACTGTGAAGGGTTTTTTTTCTGATTGGGTATACCAATAGCATTTATCTATATCATTCAAGAAAAAGCTAACATGTTACCTTGCCAATATGTTCCTGTTTCTTGTTTAGACGTCTATCGATTTGTTGACGAGCCTTTCTGACTTGTTGTTTGGTTTCATGAACAGCTTTCAGCATACAATGGACTCTGCAAGCGAGAGAATGAAATTAACTATCATTGTTCTGCTTTCTCTTTGAGATAACTAAGGAAGCATCAAATGTTTGCCTAAATGCCTTCTGTGGTGCTAAGAAGAGCGAAAGTACACAAAAATAGCATAAAATTACCTTAATAAGGAAGATCTTTTGTAACCCACTCTGACCTGTATTGAAAAAAAGATGGTTAAAAGGGGATACGGGGTCGGTGTTTTCAATCAAAACAATTATATTACTGAAATCGAGGATATTCTTTATGAGGTAGCAGGTGCATGGAAGTCCTTGTTTAACGTCTCTTTCAAATTACAGGTGGAGTGAACTGTTTAGTCCACATCTCGAAGGTCACCTATCCAGTTGACCTTACACGACCAAGCTTGACATAGAGAACTGATTAATCTGCTCAACCACTTACCCCTGCCCTATTCCTCTACTAGTCTCACATGAACCAAGATACAAAGATAAAGAAAACTTTTAATATAAAAGATGTAAGATATTCACAAAGACATAGTTTGTTGCCTATCAACTATCGAGTTGCAATTGACTTACCGAGTTCTGATCGACTTTAAGAAGCATACTCATAAGACTATCCTGACTTCCATCGCTTTGTGAACCCTAACAACAAATGAAAAACAAGTTAATCACCACATTCTCCTTTATCCAGATAAACCAAATGATATCACAAATTTTGGCCAAAATTACAAGTGTTTTGTAAAAATTTTAAGATTTGTGTCCATAACTTTAGAAATAAGACGGATAAATGAACAATTTGTATTAATAGTACCATGTAATTCATTAAGAAACTATTTGTTCATTTATTTGCCCAAAACAATTTGTTCATATATTTATCTTAACTTATTAACAGTACCACATGCATCAAATAATTTTCGCCTAACTTTAGATATTGTTTCGCCTAACTTACCTGCTTATCTTTTACTTGAGAGGTATAAAATTTCCCAAACATCTTGAATAGCAACATATTGATGCCATATACCTTGTTGTTTGACCTCAACTGCAAGATGAAACGAAATCCAGTCAAGTTTTAGGTTTACAAATGATGGAAATTGCTTAACATTTTTAGGGGGATTTAAACACTAAACAGCGAAGTTCTAATACCTGTATAAGAGAGAATCAAATGGGGCTTGATAGTTCAAAAGTGTAGTAGAAAAGAACCCTGACCTCCTGTACCAAATAATGAATTATACAGATATGGCCAAACCAGCAGGATTTTTCAGGGAAAGAATTCAACCAGAGCAGCTAATTGCTTTTTTAATTTGGTTGACAAGCTCTAGTGGTTGCTTAAATACTAGTGTGCTGGCAGGGCCAAGAGTGGTTGCTTTGGCCAAAACATAAGGCCTAAACCAGCATTATTTCACAAGGGTTTAATTTCAACCAATCAAAGGCCTTTGAATCATCAGACTTACCAATTACAGTCTCTCATTAGAAAACCTGGTTTAGCCGGTTTAACTGCTTTTGTACTTGAATAATCATTGAAAAATCATTGAAAAATCATAACCTAGGAGAATTTACAGAAATCTTCCCGAAAACAAAGATAAACTGTCCTAAATCTGCTTTTGAAATCTTCTCAAAGGGACTCAAAGCTAATATTGTTAGAACAGAATTGCCAAAAATTCAGAGCTAGAGAGATGCTAAATTTGAAGAGGAAAAACTGTTAAAATAAAGGGGAAAAATTAGAAAAACTAATCCTACCTGATCTCCAAAGTAATGCAGTTTGCAAAGGTTCAATTTCATTCTGATTATAACTCCAAAGTCTTTGTCCCTTTTGGCCCAAATACAAATAGTGAAACCTGGTACAAGTTAAGGACATCAAAATATCATATCATTTCTACTATTCAGGAAATTCCTAACTTTCAATCATTGTAATCAACATAGTAAATACATATGGTTTTATCAAGGTTGTTTCTAACACAATATTTGACATGGTAGTAATTACTTACCGTGACAAGCCTTTGATATTTAGTAGGACAAGGTTTCGGGAGAGATCTTTCTTCTATAACCACAAAAAAGGAGTTCTTGCTTTTTTACTCATGGGTTCTAAAATGTTATCATGCTCTTCGTATGAAATCACTCCAGGCTTGACGGTTTATTCTTAGTTACTAAGCAAACTTCAAATAAGCAGAGAAATGTCATGATGGTTTGCTTTTACGTCAAGTGGCACAAAATGTTTATTGTTGCTGCAGCAGTGAAAGGATACTGGTAGCTGAGCTGTTTGCTCCGTCTGGGAAATCGTTTGAATCAAATTCATTCCAGCTTGGATTCTGAATGTAAAAAAGGAAAATACTTGTCAAGTTTGATGATTGTCAGAACTCATGAAATGATAGAAAATGCTAGAGCGATAATGTAATGACAAATCAAAGCTTTGCACATATTATCTTAATTCCTACAATTCGTAACAACATATTTCAGATATACCATCAGATATGAACTAATCATTTGAATATGGTGGCCAGGAGTCAACAAAGAAGGGACCAATTTGCCTACCGGCTGCAGGCAAATATTATTTTACGAGAACATTTATGTATTTTATCCCATCTAACACGAGAAGAGAGTGCCTATCCTGGCTAAAGTGCTCAATATACATCAGTATAGAGCAGTTATAAGGCAGAATGAACGCATTAAAAAGCAGACATGTTCTTCTGTAACTCCGAGTTTCGTGCTCACGCACTCATCAGACAGACTATACCAATGAAAAATTCCTAATTACAGCAGTACTTATTTACAAGAGGTGATGAAATTAAGATAATAGATACTATTTTTACAGCTTGGTTAATTACTTGTTTAGCGTCCCATTACTTAGCGTCCTATTGTTATTTAATTGCTTAGTGTCCTATTGTTCATTAGATAAAACTTGTTTTCATGTCGGCATTTGGATATCAGCTCAGATCTTTTGTTCAGTAATGAGTCATTGATCCCTTTCATAATGTGTAGTTTCTCGGTCAAACATAAGTCACACCGTTTTGAAATGTTGTTGTAGGCTTTGGCAGAGGTGATGATGGTCCATTGTATGTCGTAGTCTTTGTTCTTGTCTTTTAGTTCCCAAATGTATTTAGAAAGTTCTGTGCTGTTGGCGTATTTTTGATTCCGAAATGATTGTTTGTGTTGCGTAAAGCGTTTCTTGAAGGTTCCTTCTGTCAGTCCGATGTAGTCTTTCCCTGCCGTGTCTTCGTTGGTCGTTACGTGGGCGTTGTAGATTACACTAGTAGTTAGGCAGTTGTTGTTCAGCGGGCATTCTTGTTTTTTACGGCAGTTGCATTTGTTGTCGGGGGTGGTGGTGGGGTTCTCGTTCGTTACTTTCTTGTTGTGTTTGCTAATTATGGTCTCCATGTTTTCCGTGCAGCTGTAGCTCAGTTTCAGGTTGTTTTTATTGAAAAGTTTGTGGAACTTGTGATTCTTCGGGAAATGTTTGTTGATGAGTTTTAGAAATGTTTGGCCGATGTTAGTCTGTACGTTCTTGTTGTAGGGAGGGTTGTACCAGATGATGTTTCGTTTTCTGTTTTTCTTTGTTCGTGTGGCTGCAAGGTGGTTATTGCTGTTGTTGTTGTTGTCACTGTAGTATGTCAAAGGCTGATCGTATCCGCTGGACCTCAGGGCGTGTTCGTAGATAGGCTTGGCTTTGTTGAATTCAGTTTCGTTGCAGGAAATGTCAGAGATTCTACGGTTGATGGCGGCAGGGAGCTGTTTGATTATGTTGGGTGGATGATTTGACTTCGTGTTGATGTAGAGTGGTTGATTATTTGGTTTTCGATAGGGGTAGTATGATTCGTTTGTGAGGTTGAATGTGACGTCCAGGTAGTTGACTATCTTGAGGTTGGTCTGTATGGTGATGTTGAGGCCGTGCTGTTTGAAGTGCTTCGTTATGTCCTTCCTAATTCTGTCTGCTTGGGGTCCTGAGATATTTTTGAAAATGGCAAGGCCGTCGTCTCTGTATAGTCCTATGTTATCCTTTCCGTATTTTGTCGCTAATTTGTTGAGTATGAAGAGGCCAACGAGCTCACAAATTTCCGCACCGTCGAAGCTTCCCATCGTTACGTCAAATAAGTTGCTGTCCTTTTTGATCCATGTAGTTCCGTTGTTGAAGAGTAGTGATTTGCGGGCGTGCATGATGATGTTGGTATCCTTGTCAGTGATTGTACAGTATGTCTTGGCGAATGATAGTGCGTTCTGAAGGAGGTCCTCTGTGATGGATGGGTAGAAGTTTTCAATGTCAAAGATGATGAATGTGTGCTGTTGTTTGTCTTGTATTTTGTTGAACCAGTTGATGACGGACAGTGAATTTTTCCATTGGTTGAGGGTTGTTGTGTTTCTTATTGTCGTGTTGATTTTTTCCAAGATTTGTTTGCTTATGCGGCCTATTTCGCTTTTTGCTGGGTTGATTAATCTGCATTTTGGGTTGTTTTCGAAATTTTCCTTGTGGTCTTTGAGGGTGATGAATGCTTGTCGTTCTGCCATGCGTTCAGCTCTGTCGTGGATGTTGAGGTCAGTGGCGATGTTCCGGGCTTCGTTGTTGATTTCGTGGATGGTGCTTTCGTTTGCTTTCTTGTAAGTCGCAGTTATGTTGTTTTTCAGTAGCTGATCGTGCTGTTTCTTGTCCAGTTCGTAGTAGTTGGTTGTTTTGTCAGCGGGGATGAAGGCTTTTGTTGAATTGTTGATTCTGTTTATGTCTTTGCGTAGCTGGTCTTGAAAGTCGTCTTGCGTGTTCTTAAACTGTATGTGCTTGATCATGTTGAATAGGTCGTTTTCAAAGGGGGCCAGGTCTTCATTTTGTGGTGGGCATTTTCTTGATTTGAAGCCAAAGTTTTCGTTATGGTTACTGTTGGGTTGGTCGTCTTTGTTCTGTTTTTCGAAGAAGAAGGCTTTCCATCTCATGCGTTTAATTACATTCTCGGTTTTCTCAATTAATTTCTTTAAATACGTATTCTTTGGCGGTATCGGGATATTTTTCATTGAATAGTTGAACCTTGTCCGTT
Source organism: Pelagia noctiluca (assembly GCA_963924455.1). Lineage (NCBI taxonomy): Eukaryota > Metazoa > Cnidaria > Scyphozoa > Semaeostomeae > Pelagiidae > Pelagia > Pelagia noctiluca. Next base: position 3,636,838 of record OZ004325.1, on the reverse strand, counting down.
CCATTTTCAGCGCTTCAGTTTTCGGCAAGAGTGCTCGACTTAGGAAGGAGCATTTACATCTAAACAAGTAATTAACGAAGCTGTAAAAATAGTATCTATTATCTTAATTTCATCACCTCTTGTAAATAAGTACTGCTGTAATTAGGAATTTTTCATTGGTATAGTCTGTCTGATGAGTGCGTGAGCACGAAACTCGGAGTTACAGAAGAACATGTCTGCTTTTTAATGCGTTCATTCTGCCTTATAACTGCTCTATACTGATGTATATTGAGCACTTTAGCCAGGATAGGCACTCTCTTCTCGTGTTAGATGTAAATGCTCCTTCCTAAGTCGAGCACTCTTGCCGAAAACTGAAGCGCTGAAAATGGAACGGACAAGGTTCAACTATTCAATGAAAAATATCCCGATACCGCCAAAGAATACGTATTTAAAGAAATTAATTGAGAAAACCGAGAATGTAATTAAACGCATGAGATGGAAAGCCTTCTTCTTCGAAAAACAGAACAAAGACGACCAACCCAACAGTAACCATAACGAAAACTTTGGCTTCAAATCAAGAAAATGCCCACCACAAAATGAAGACCTGGCCCCCTTTGAAAACGACCTATTCAACATGATCAAGCACATACAGTTTAAGAACACGCAAGACGACTTTCAAGACCAGCTACGCAAAGACATAAACAGAATCAACAATTCAACAAAAGCCTTCATCCCCGCTGACAAAACAACCAACTACTACGAACTGGACAAGAAACAGCACGATCAGCTACTGAAAAACAACATAACTGCGACTTACAAGAAAGCAAACGAAAGCACCATCCACGAAATCAACAACGAAGCCCGGAACATCGCCACTGACCTCAACATCCACGACAGAGCTGAACGCATGGCAGAACGACAAGCATTCATCACCCTCAAAGACCACAAGGAAAATTTCGAAAACAACCCAAAATGCAGATTAATCAACCCAGCAAAAAGCGAAATAGGCCGCATAAGCAAACAAATCTTGGAAAAAATCAACACGACAATAAGAAACACAACAACCCTCAACCAATGGAAAAATTCACTGTCCGTCATCAACTGGTTCAACAAAATACAAGACAAACAACAGCACACATTCATCATCTTTGACATTGAAAACTTCTACCCATCCATCACAGAGGACCTCCTTCAGAACGCACTATCATTCGCCAAGACATACTGTACAATCACTGACAAGGATACCAACATCATCATGCACGCCCGCAAATCACTACTCTTCAACAACGGAACTACATGGATCAAAAAGGACAGCAACTTATTTGACGTAACGATGGGAAGCTTCGACGGTGCGGAAATTTGTGAGCTCGTTGGCCTCTTCATACTCAACAAATTAGCGACAAAATACGGAAAGGATAACATAGGACTATACAGAGACGACGGCCTTGCCATTTTCAAAAATATCTCAGGACCCCAAGCAGACAGAATTAGGAAGGACATAACGAAGCACTTCAAACAGCACGGCCTCAACATCACCATACAGACCAACCTCAAGATAGTCAACTACCTGGACGTCACATTCAACCTCACAAACGAATCATACTACCCCTATCGAAAACCAAATAATCAACCACTCTACATCAACACGAAGTCAAATCATCCACCCAACATAATCAAACAGCTCCCTGCCGCCATCAACCGTAGAATCTCTGACATTTCCTGCAACGAAACTGAATTCAACAAAGCCAAGCCTATCTACGAACACGCCCTGAGGTCCAGCGGATACGATCAGCCTTTGACATACTACAGTGACAACAACAACAACAGCAATAACCACCTTGCAGCCACACGAACAAAGAAAAACAGAAAACGAAACATCATCTGGTACAACCCTCCCTACAACAAGAACGTACAGACTAACATCGGCCAAACATTTCTAAAACTCATCAACAAACATTTCCCGAAGAATCACAAGTTCCACAAACTTTTCAATAAAAACAACCTGAAACTGAGCTACAGCTGCACGGAAAACATGGAGACCATAATTAGCAAACACAACAAGAAAGTAACGAACGAGAACCCCACCACCACCCCCGACAACAAATGCAACTGCCGTAAAAAACAAGAATGCCCGCTGAACAACAACTGCCTAACTACTAGTGTAATCTACAACGCCCACGTAACGACCAACGAAGACACGGCAGGGAAAGACTACATCGGACTGACAGAAGGAACCTTCAAGAAACGCTTTACGCAACACAAACAATCATTTCGGAATCAAAAATACGCCAACAGCACAGAACTTTCTAAATACATTTGGGAACTAAAAGACAAGAACAAAGACTACGACATACAATGGACCATCATCACCTCTGCCAAAGCCTACAACAACATTTCAAAACGGTGTGACTTATGTTTGACCGAGAAACTACACATTATGAAAGGGATCAATGACTCATTACTGAACAAAAGATCTGAGCTGATATCCAAATGCCGACATGAAAACAAGTTTTATCTAATGAACAATAGGACACTAAGCAATTAAATAACAATAGGACGCTAAGTAATGGGACGCTAAACAAGTAATTAACCAAGCTGTAAAAATAGTATCTATTATCTTAATTTCATCACCTCTTGTAAATAAGTACTGCTGTAATTAGGAATTTTTCATTGGTATAGTCTGTCTGATGAGTGCGTGAGCACGAAACTCGGAGTTACAGAAGAACATATCTGCTTTTTAATGCGTTCATTCTGCCTGTATTTTATCCCACAAACATTAATGAATTTCCTACAATGGACATTAAGGTTTTCGATGACATTTTACAGGACAGGTTGGCACATGGCACACAAAGAGTTTACATACCCTGCAGAAGTTAGTGCAATGCAAATGTTTATAAATTAAAAATATATTTTCTCACCAAAGAATTCTCAATTATTTCACTTCTGTAGAGTTCTAAAAGAAGAACAATATATTACTGTATCAATTTCAAGCTTTCAATAACCTGTCATTACCAATGACAGTTTCCTGCAATGCAAAAGAAGCTGGGCCTATTTTGGAGAGGGCGTTTAAAGCGTTATCCTACTTGCAAAAAATCTAGTAGATCTTTGAACGTGAACTCACTCACTTAGAATTCACAAAAATGCCTAGTGGATAAAGTTCGAACAAAGAATCAGCCAGCATGCCAAAGGTCAAAACAGATATGAATTCTATGAAAATCTCTTATCGCATATTACCTGTCTTTTCGTCTTCAGTTTGCAAAGTAAAGAATAGACTGAGCAAACCAGGTTTGGAATAAGATTTAACAGGAGGTACCAAGCTTGCTTCAATATTGCGGCCAAAAACACCGGTCAGATGTCGCAGGTGACGCTAGAAAATAGCAATATAGTATTAGGGAACAGATTCCATCTTCTTTTGAAGGTAAGTAAGAAAGGCCTAATCTTCTCAGACCCATTCAAAAATTGGCAAAGTTCTCTGAGGAGTTTCAATCAAATCAATCTAGAGAGAATAAAAATGACCTCACAAATTGATCTGATTGATTTTCCAAATCTTCCTTCTCCTCTAACTAAGAAGAAAGAAAGACTATATGTTTTCACAATCATCATCAATCTACGATAGCAATCAAGATAACGATCGCAACGAACAACTGTGCGAAACATTCGTTCTAAAATATCAGTTGATCTCCTTATTCCCTATTACAAGCTTGTTTTGATGCCTACATTTGCTAACAAATTCAGATCTAGTGTTTGATAAGATCGATTAAACACAATTTACAGTAGTGGCTTCTAGGTTTGCTATTTACTTTCTCCAGTTTATTTTCGGATTTTTTCCTTCATACTTCAACATCCGAAACAGGCGTCAAAACAAGCTTGTAATAGGGAATAAGGAGATCAACTGATATTTTAGAACGATCGTTGCGAAGAATTATTCGATGAATCCAATTTCTATTGGATGTTTTGCACAGTTGTTCGTTGCGATCGTTATCTTGATTGCTATCGTAGATTGTTATTCTTGTACCCCTGATGATTGTAATCTAATATTATTTACACTATAATCCAGTAAGTTTCTTATAAAAAAGTTTCTTAAAAAAACCTTATAGGCTTAGCAAGTCACCATGCTGGAAAGCGGGATTTGTGCCTGATATCCTAACCTACAAAGATAGGAGTATTTTGCGTACCTAACTTGCAAGGTCGTAGAAATTGTACCGGAGAAATCTCCTGGGTAACATAAATGGCTGCAGTTTTGAGTGATGGGCCTAACTCCTTCTTCTGTGGGCCTAGGTAAAACTTCTTTTAAAGTTCAACAAACTTTGTTTTTCTACTTCAAACTCTGACAAAATCAAATCCAATAATGAAAAATTGCAAATTGAAATTCAGAAACTCACTTGTTGGGAGGCAAGGTTGACGAAACGTGTTCTAATCAAACCGGTTCTAGAGGCCGTCTTCTGCTCGCTCATGTTGTGTTGTTAACAAATTTTAGGTCTTCAAATTCGATCCTGCGGCACACATTTACGAATCTTTGAATAGTTCTAATTTTTTGAATTCACTCATTATAAGACCTTGCTATGAAACCATTTTGAACATGCCTTCTTCACAAAAACAGCGGATAATTCGTATTGAAACGCGGTGGTGTTTTTGAAAAATCGTCCATCTTCCAAAAGGCCTATCGTCTCGAATTCATGCGCATGCGTAGACGTTATCTAAATAGGGAAGTTGAGCTTTAAAAACGCGTTTAGAGATTCGTCTTAACTTTCTTTAACAGTGTTGGTTTGTTTTCTAGTTAAAAAACAAGCTGACAAATTAAACTGGAGTTCCATTGAAAGATGTGAAAATCATTACTAGGTCAGAATTCTTCTTTCCTCCCTCTTCAAAGGAGAATCCACACACATTGTATGCAATTATGTCATTTTTATGTGTTATACTTTTTTCAATAAGCAATTTAATTTTGGTCCCAGCCCTCAAAGTTGCTTAAATATTTTCATTTTCACCCATCAAAGTTGCCTAGGGGTTGCTTAAGTTTTATAATGATAATATATAATAATAATAATTAATATCTTTTAATCATTTTTATTATTTATTTCATCGAGACCTGGACGGATGCTTATTGTTTTGGTCATTCCACAGTTGCTTGTTGAAAAGAATTATATTATGCAGAATTACAGCTCAAAGTACTCAATGGCTCCCCCCTTTCGTAGGTTGTGGCTAAGTTCTTGGGGTGGGGTTAGGGTAAGTTTTTCAATCAAAGACATGTGTCAAAGCATGACAAAGCATGCGCAGGCATTGAATTGAATAGTGGCCTAAAAAGTGTTTAGATTTCGCAGTTTGACAATAACAAAAACACAGAAAGCAAACGCGAGCAAGCAAGTTTTTTCAAAGAACAGTTAGCAATGGGCTCTGAGGTAGACGTGAATGAAATCTTGAGAGAATATTGCACAATTGGTACTGCAGAAGAAGTGCTGAAGGCCCTCCGGGACGGAGCTGCGATCAACTCGCAAAACCGAGTAAACGGGTGGACGCCGCTGCACTGTGCTTCACGTCGAGAGCACGCTGCCATCCTAAGAACGCTCCTCGAGAACGGAGCTGAGGTTAATCTCAGAAATAACAAAGGCGAAAAGCCAGTTGACATGACATCTAACAAACAAATCAAGGAAATTCTTGAGAATTATGAGAAGAGACAATTTGCAAATGCATTACCGAGTCCGGAAGACAAGTCGCAGAATAATGACCAAGCCCACCCAGAAGCGGGCATAAGATTAGGCCTTGGGCTAGTCAATGAAAGTCAAGGTCCAATGAATTTTGTCCCTGGATACCTGGCCAATACTGTATTTCCATATACATTAGCCACAGCAAATCCATTAATGCACACACGCACCGATAATAATAATGCAAAGGCAGAATCAAGTGAGCCAGCTCAGGTTTTAGTTCCTGGGTACCTTGCAAACCCCATTTATGCTGTAGCTACAGGCAATCGCCTTGTAAAAGAGAAGAATACCTCAGAAAATGATACACCAACAAATGAGACACCGGTTAATTTTGTCCCAGGCTATCTGGCCAACCCAGTTTTCCCATATGCTGTTGGTACCCCTGGACTGGCAAACAATGAATCTAATGATGAATTTAAGCAGATGTTTGTCCCACATGTGGAACAGTTTGGCTCATTAGTTAACACATATGTGAACAGTTTACAAAGTCTTGAGAAACCTGGTGACTATAGAATGTGTGACTCGTGTAAAACTACGCCTGTACCTAATGTATTTGTTGGTCCAACTGTTAGTGAGATCGTTGTGAAGGTCCGCAAAGCAAACATCCAAGATGACGACTTTATTGAGGTAGAGTTGAATAGAAAAGTTCTCACCTACGAAGAGCTTCTAGATGTTTGTTCAAAAGAGTTGCGGATAAGCAGAAGTGAGATTGTTAAAATCAGGAAGCTGCCAAATACTATTATTCGGAGAGACAAGGACGTGAAAAGGCTGCAGCCGTACCAGGAATTAGAAGTTTTCATGGAATAAATGTTTACAAAGTTGTTGGAAATATACTAAAAGGCAAAGGAATTATGTTATCAAAAAGTTTTTACATTGGCTTTCTTTTTAAAAGGGTTGTTGGGTGTGAAAAGGGTCTCTCCACTTTTATGACCAAATACACTCTTTTTTTCATAAGAACAATTTATAAGAACATGAGCTTCAAATTCTGTCAAATGTTAAGAACAAGTTAAGAATAAGCTGAAGCTTGATATTTCTGCTCAATAAATGAATTATTAGAAATAACCATGAGACTGAGAGATAAAGATATAGACAAGCATATTGGCAGCCTAATGTCAGATGGGCCAGAAAAGTGGCAAATTGCAACAATTAACACAGCCAATAGCAAAAGCAGGCTTCAAAAGCATTACAAAATTAAGAACAATTTAAGAACATTGCAGGCTAAAAATTGAGGAATATTTAAGCACTGCCAGCTTCCAATTGAATTGACTGGTTCTTATAAAAAAAGATTGTAAAGGACATTTTGAAATGAATTGCTATTAAAATCATTGTCTTCTTCATTTCAAACATATTGAAAAAAGTTTGTATTGTTAATTAAGTTTCTGTTTTCTGAAACGTTGGATAGCTCTGTTGGTTTATCTCCTAAATCTTGGATAGATCTCTTGGTTTAATTGCCTAAGGCTCATTCAGCTATTGCCTAACTAGATAAACAATGGAGAATTTATTATTCATTTATCTGATATTTGAATTGCAGATTGTAAAAACACATGAGTGATGCTTCTAATTACTTTAATCAATTGTTTTTCAAGCAAGTACAAACATAAGCAAATGAAAACAATTGAATTATTAGTAGAATTATCTTTGGTCTGTCATTAGGATTCCTTTATCAACGTTAGCCCTACACCTAATGGGTTATCAACCACTAGTTGCTTTTCAAACCCCATTCTAAGCATCTGACAAGGTCTCTTACAACAACCCATCTCACAAGCCTGGTAGCATAGCTGAGAATCGTTTATTTATCTTTTGAAGTTGTATTCTAATTCATAATATCTATATTTATTGATATTTTTCCCTTAACTGATTAGTTCATGATAGCTTTTGAGAACAAAAAGATGGTGAAAAGCAATTTGAATACCTCAAAGTTAATACTATCTTGTTTTTCTTACACTAGTCTTCTTGATTCTTGGTTCACACAATTATTCTAAATGGACAGATTGTCAAATATTTAAAACATGCAAAATGCGGTTCACAAATATATTCCTGGTTTTTTCACATTACGCTCTTAGCGTTCACCCTGGGGAATTTCTGCAGTACTGTGGATATTTTGCAGTACTGCAGAGGGATACCTCTAGTACATTGGAAGAATATCTTGAGTACTATGAGGAGATACCATCAGTATTGTGGAGAATCTCCAGTACTGTAGAGGGATACCACCAGTAGTGAATATCCTCCACAGTACCGACGATATCCCTCTACATTATGATCCTAATAACTCTCATCTGAGAGCCTTTTTCCCGAGAAAAATAAATTTAAGTTATTCTAGAAATGCATCAATATGACATCATGTATAAACCAAGTTCAATTTTCGAAATTAAAGAACAATTTCAACACTGAGAAGCTACTCCAAAATTACTTCCAGTTCTTGAAAAGGCTGTAAACGCTTGACATCTTTATCTCTCCTTATGACCGTGTTGGGGAGTTTTCTGATCTTTGAGATCTGAGATCGAGTCACTTGCAGCTCTTTGATACAGACATTAACAAGTTCTTCGTACGTCAGCAATTTGCTGTTCAACTCCACTTCAATGAAGTCTTCCTCCCTATCAGCTATACGGATTTTCAACACAACTTCACTGACAGGGGTGCTTACGAAAACTGTGGCAACAGGAGTTGTTTTGCAGGAATTATACAGGCGGTATTCCACTGGTTTCTCCTGGCTTTTCATGCTGTTTACATACGTGTTAACCAAGGACCCCAACTGCTGGACGTGTGGCACAAATATCTGTTTGAACTCTTCTGGAACCTCATTTTTTGAGATAAGCGAGTTATTAGCACCCATCAGATAGCCTGGCACAAAGTTCATGGGGCTTTCGTGTTTTGCCTTATCGTCTTCAGCACTCTCATTTTCAGTTATGATTGAGCTACCTGTGGCCATAGCACATGGAAATACCGGATTGGCAAGGTATCCAGGAACAAGGACTTGTTGTTCATTCTTGTTATCATCGGCTGACTGGCTCTCCGCACCATCTACAACTGGTTTTGCAGTTGCCATCAATACAGGTTTGGCGAGGTAACCAGGTAATAAAACAGGTTGCTCATTTTCAACGGTTGTCTTGGTAGATGGAACTGTCTGGGTTAGAATGTTGCCTGTTGCAACGGCATAAGGAAAAACTGGATTTGCCAAATATCCGGGGACAAAACTAACAGTGCCACCTCTTGAAACTTCTGTCTTCTTCTCCTCAGCTTCCCCTGTCTCCCCCATTCCCTCAGATTCGGTTTTTGAACTGTCAGAGCCTACCACTTCCAAAAGGGTGATAAGATCAGGCCTATCTGTCAGGTCTTTTGGCAGTTCTCCCTTACGGTTTTTCAGCCCTGGGTCGGCACCACGCGTTAACAGAAGCTCGAGTATCGCCTTGTGTCCTCTCTTCGAGGCCCAGTGAAGTGCTGTCCAACCGTTTACTTTGTTTCCCGAGTTTACTTCGGCTCCTCTCTCAAGTGCTTTCAAAACTTCGTGCATGTTTCCATTACAACAGTGTTCCCTCAGAGTTTCGTTCAGCTCATTTTCTAGGTTCATGATTAAAGTTTGTTTGATCTATTTTGTGGCCTATCTACTGAAAGCTGAAGCTTCAGGACGAGAGAGATTAATCAAGAACAGATGTACACAACAAGGCAGGTGAAATTTAGGCCACTTCGCACATGGCCTCGTTTCGAAGGAAAATCTATCTTCGATCTATGACGTCACGCCTTCCCAACTTTTTCAGAATAGTGACAGATTCTTGCATCCTCTACTGTCCTTCTCATGAGTGGAAACAGTTAAGTAAAATGCATTGCTTGAATTTGTTGTTAAGAATGAGGTGTAAGTAGCGTAAGAAGCTAAGCTAAGTATGGGAGTTTTCCAAAATACAGTGGGTAGAAACCGTAGAAACATAATGGACCGTCCGTACTGATAGCTAAAAGGTCCCTTAGCTGCTTATTGTCAAGTTTTGGTTTTTGAAGTATTCAAACTATTGTGTTCCTTATGCAACTATTTTCTGTAGTGTTTTTGTGACGTGCTGTTGATAAACAGATCAGACCAAAATGATGAAACAAATCAATGACATTTTTCTCTATATGTATTTAATTCTTGAAATGAAAAGATTAATGGGGAGCATTGCAGATTGCAATGCTTGTCTAAATTAAGGGAGTGGGCCAGTGTGGGGTTCAGTAGTTCAGTCACATGCTTAGGGTAACAGTTGATAACAATAGCTCCAGACCTTGACCCTTGCTGCATTTCGTGTCTTGCCAAATATTTCCTGATCATCTGAGGGTAATCCCTACCTTTTTATGTGCTACCGTCCACCCCTCCCAACTTTTGTATTGCTATTTCGCTGATTCGCTTATTTGCATGGGAGGATTTTAATAAAAATATGTTAAATTCTATACTCGTATATTTAGTATCTGTAATGTATCTTTGTAAGTGTAATGTGTTTTTTCTGTGATGAGTTATTTGCCCATAGGACGGGTATTAAATTCGTTCAGTTTTTACCTTATTCTCTCTCGAGTTTCACTTCTTCGGATCCCAGACAAAAAGCTTTGATATAGAATTTAACATTACTGCATCCATTTTGTTACTCCACTATACCAATAAAAAATTAATCTCACAAGAATTCATATTCAAATTTGTATAACTGAATCATTTATAGGCATCGTCGACGATGCTCTGTCTCGCTAATGGCAAGTTTCCTGGCAATTTTCAAGCAGTGTACTAACCAAAAACTATCTAAGTGACGAATATTGCACCAAAGCTGTAAAAATATTTAAATTCCACCGAGACAGATATATCTAGTCTCCATATAATCATTGATTCCATAATGAGATCCCTCTCTTCCTAGACCTGATTCCTTAACACCTCCAAACGGTATCATCTCATTAGAAATGGCACCCTCGTTTATCCCCACCATTCCAGTCTCCATTTTTTTTCCAACTCTGAACACTTGAGACATATCCTCAGAGAAGAGATACCCAGCCAGCCCTGATTTAGAATCATTCATGATCTCGACTGCTTCTTCTTCAGTATCAAATTTAAGAACCGATATCACTGGTCCAAATGTCTCTTGTGACATCACAAGCATATCTCTGGTACAGTCAGCCAGTATAGTGGGTTTATAATATGCAGGGCCTAAAGGATGTTTATCAGCACCAATGATTGTTGTGCAGCCCTTCTTTATCGCATCATCAACATGTGATTCAACCTTTTCAATACCTTTCTCGTTGATTAAAGAGCTAATTTCTGTGTCATCATCAAATGGGTCTCCAATTTTCAAATTTTCAACCAATTCTTGTATCTCTGCAATGAATTTATCATGTATTCCATTTTGAACAATGAATCTATTAGCCGCCACACATGTTTGACCGTTAGCTCTGAATTTGGCAAACTTCACAGCCTTTTTGACTTTGTTCAAATCGGCTGTATCAAAAACAACAAATGGGGAATTTCCCCCTAGCTCCATACTCACTCGTTTAACGGTATCTGCTGACTGCCTTAGCAGTAATTTCCCAACAGCGGTTGATCCTGTGAACGATATCTTACTTATGGATTGGCTTTTGCACAACATCTCCCCCACCATAGCTGTGCTTGATCTAGAGCAAGGTAGGATGTTCAGAACACCTGGGGGTATACCCGTCTCTTCAGCTATTGCAGCCAAAGCAAGAGATGTCAGGGGGGTTTCTTCTGATGGCTTCAGCACTGATGTACACCCAGCCGCCATTGCTGCACCAACTTTTCTAGTTATCATCGCAAGGGGGAAGTTCCAGGGGGTTATCAGCCCAACAACTCCTACTGGTTGCTTTAAGACAAGTCCCATGCTGGTTTTATTAAATTCTGGTAATACGTCACCATTTGTCCTCTTTGCCTCCCCTGCGAACCAATCTAGAAAGGAGGCTGCATAATTGACCTCAACTCTAGTCTCTGAAATGGGCTTTCCACACTCTGCGGTCATAATCTGGGCAAGCTCTTCTTTATGGTGGATCACATTTTTAAAAAACTCAGATAAATATGCACTTCTCTGTTTACAATCGACTTCTCTCCAACTTTGAAAGGCGGTTTTTGCTCCATTGATAGCAGAACTAACATGACTGTCGTTAACATCAGTTGCTTCATAAAGTGTTTCTCTTGTGGCAGGGGACAGCACTGGAAATGTTCTGCCTGATTCAACCCAATTCCCATCGATGTATGCTTTCGTTCTTAGCAGGCTATTGTTGGATAAGATCTGTTTTGCTGATTTTAAAAGTTTGCTCATGATTATGGTTGTCACAGCTAAAAAGAAAATAACAAATTTAAAAAGCTTCTATTAGTTGTGCATTCCTTAGGAATATGGAGATTATTGACATTGCAGATTTAAAGGAAGGAAGTCCATCATTCTAGGCTTTGTGTCGGATCCTTTTTGATGCTTGCGGCAAAGTAAGTAAAATAAAACAACACATGAACACCGCACAAGTCAACACAAACAGAAACAATGCAGATGGATTAGATATTATATATAAAAAATATTGTCAATATTTCGCCCAACGGGGCTTCTTCAGGACTGATTGCAGATTTCTCAAAATACCACTTCTTGCTTGTATACTTGTTTTTGTCCACTCAGTATCCTGGTGTCTTAAAATATTAGGCTGTACTACAGCCTGTAGTGTGGTGTGGGTACTCTTGAATTTAAACTGTAATGCTGTTTTAAGTTTTTGACCGGGGCCTTACAACGTTAAAAACCTTTTCTATCTACATTTTATTTTAAAGGGACTTTTGTAAGTTCTTTTTGTATCAAGGGAGGGGTTGTGCTCCCTTCAAATCATGTCCTAGGCGTCTTTGGGGGCATGACAGTCAAAAAATTGATAGCCCCATACTCGTTAGTGAAAAATGTTTGTGTGTGAGTGTATGAGATGGTATACCTTTTTTTGTTTCAATCAATCTCGTCAGTTGTTCACTTCTTGCTTGTAGGCTGCTTTGTGTTTATCGCACTTCTTCTTTATATTAGGTTTATTAGCGGTCCACTGATTACCTTCATGCAAACCCAAAAGGAGGAAGTAAATGACGCCATGATTACTACGTCATGATATGAAATTAAAACGAGGCCTCTAGTGCGAACGAGGGTTTTTCATAATGGAGACTTTAGCATAATGGAGGCTGGAACTCCGATCGAGGCTGCTAGTAAACTTGTAACGACTGTCCTTGTAATGAAAGTTGGTTGATGGATCTAAAAAGTGGTCAATACATCTGAGATGGCAGCTGCTGGGCTTGGAGTTTGTAAGCGCTGCCACAAATATGCTGGCGAGTCCTTTCTTAGAGCTGCGAAGGTATTGCTTAATTTACTTTTATGTCTCCCTCTTTTGCTGAGCTGCAAGCAACCGAACAGATGTTTAGTTGGCTTATGGGGCTGGGCAGGCGAAAAAAGAACCACAAGGTGGCCTAACTAACTTTCTGTTGTCGAGACAGTGATGGTGATCTCTCAGTGATATAAAATAGTAGATCAAGCGTCGGCTAAAGGGGAAACAATAGCAAACTTTTGGTGAACGGCATCTGTTGGTCTTGTTTGTCATTGTGTTTAGGATAATGTATACACACACATTAACCATCCCTGCTCCTAAATGCTGCTAAAACCAGATGATCTTGGCTGTTAAGAGTCTAGGCTATTGTTTTGCTAGCAAGCAACGTGGAAAATAAATCAACTTTTGCTACTGTTGTTGGATCCCCCTTTAAGATATGTCTTTTAGGCTTGGGTAGTGCTGTTGATAGGCACATACGCTTACTACTATCTTCGCAAGGTATGGGTTTATTTGCTAAGCACAAAGGGCCCACTGAATAGTTAAACTAATCGTGCAGTGCGACCCTTGTCCTTCCTCTCGATGTGACCACACCTCGTGATTCCTAGCGTCCAGGGCGGATTCCATGTAAAGTCCACACAGAAGACATTATGCCAAGAATGATAGAAACAAAATTTGACAAGATGTCTTATTCAAAGTCCATGCTGTAGATCTCAGACTTAGAATACATGGAATTCATCTTTGGGTAGTGCATGCTGGTATATATTGGGTACCTTACTGGAATCTTGTTTGATGGGCATCCCCATTTCTTCTGATAACTAGCTAGATACCCTAATTAGCGAAATTCCAAGGGTGATGCTAATATAATAGCGCCAAAATAGTGGGATTATTGAAAATAAGCAGGCATTGGGTTCTTGAGATACCACATTCTCTCAAGCTTTATTTAAGTCTGGCAACTTTTGAGAACGGATTGGCTGGCACAAAGCACCCCAGGGCCATGGTTCATCCTGTAATGTTTTTATTTAAGAAATCCTTAATGAAGAATATTTCACAAATCTTTGTAATCCTAGGTAACAATTGGTGGAACAAACTCCATTCTGTCAAGATGGAGCAATCAGAAGCAGCCAAACCGTTCACTATCGGTTCACGAGTACCTCAGTATGGAACTTCTGGAAAACATAGGTGTCAAAGTACCAAACGGAAAAGTGGCAAGGACACCGGAAGAAGCCTATCAAGTTGCACAAGAACTGGGTATTCTTGAATTAATCTTACATTACTCCAGATGCTTTATTAATCAAACTCTATTAGGCCCTCTATTAGGACCTTAATTAAAAACTAACAGCATGAACTTACATTTTATTTTTCCTCAAAATTTTTTTGCTTCCCTTCAGTAGCTTCATCATTATCCTACAACAGATGCGATCTTTTGAAGAAGCTATCGCTTAATGTTTGTAAAAGAAAAAAACAAGATCCACATTGTCCTAATTGTCAATTTCTCAAATTCTTTCCAGGCTCAAATGATTTTGTCATCAAAGCACAGGTCCTTGCTGGAGGTAGAGGCAGAGGAGAATTCGAAGGTGGTCATAAAGGAATCAAAGTCTTGTACACGTGAGATAAATTATCTAACTAGTTTGTCTTTCATATTATTCTGCTTGTCTATTAAGCGGGGATGACTGGGTGGTTAGATCACTCAACCCTAGTTCAGAGTGTCCCGAGTCCAAAACCACCTTCAAACCTGTTACATAGTGTGAGGAGAGAATTTGCCAGCTATCTGTAAGTCCAGGCAAAAAGGTATAATGGATCACGAGGTGTGGTCACATCAAGAGGAAGGACCAGGGTTGCACTGCCTAATTATTCTACTTATTCTGTTTGTCCTTTGTGCTTCACATATAAACCAATACCTTACAAAGATATAAGATAAAAAGTGTATTTGTCTATCAACTATCAATGCACTGATTTGATTCGTCTACCTATTCAGTTGGTCCTTTTTCATTTTCACATAAACCAATATCTTACAAAGATAGCAAGTGTATTTGCCTATCAACTAACAACAACAACTGTCAACTATTCTGGATAGATGCAGTACTCTATTCCTTAGGAAGAGCAGAATACACAGAGGTAGACTTTCAGAGAGAACACATATCTTTGTTGTGAACAACAAAGTAGTCTCTATGAAAGTCTTCCTCTGTGTTGTTGGGCTATTATGGATATTGTTATATCCCCTAAGATCACTCCAACAATATTTCTGGATAATTTTTCCAGCTAGACAGTATTTTTCTTCCCCTTTAGCCCTGATGAAGTGAAAGACTACTCGCAGCACATGTTTGGCAAAAGACTTTACACCAAGCAAACAGGATCAATGGGGAGACCATGCAACGAGGTGAGATTAAAAACAAACAATCTTCTCCTCTGTAACCAGTAACTGCAGTTATTTAGCTAGAAGCTATATAGTCTATTCAAACAAAGACAAAGGATTATTTAGATTCATCCTTAAAAGTTCTTCATTGTTCAAAACTCTTTAAACTTTAAATAAAATTCATCTTAGCACTTGGGGGACTACTGTAGGCTCTGATTAAATGGAATTCAGCTATTTTTCATTTTGCATTCTTTCATCTACTATAAAAAGATGAATGATAATGATGATATTGATGGTTATGATGAAGTTGTCATCTACTCAACCAGAGGAAACCCATTTGATGAGCATCATTATTCATTATGTACAATTCTAGCCTTAATTTGAGTAAATCTCAATTACAGATTTGGTTTCTCCTAGGTTCTTGTCTGTGAAAGAATGTACCCAAGAAGAGAGTATTACTTTGCTATCACGCAGGACAGGAAGGCAAAGGTAAGAATCTCCTACCCTGTTTACACAATGCAAAAATACAAGTTCCCAATCCAGATTTTAATCCCGATCCTAAAAAAATGTGCTGTGGAAACACTAAATCGGAATTGCCAACCTCTAAGAACCTGATTCTATTTCAGAGATGGATAATTGAAGTCTGGATGGCAAACCCAATCCTAAAACATTTGTTGTGTAAACACTTCTCAAATCACGGTGCTATTAAAAATCCTTTGGCAACCTGTTTAAAACTTATTCTAAATCCTTCTGTTTGTTGTTGTTGTAGCTCTTGTTTTATTTCAGGGTCCTCTCATGATTGGAAGTGGCAGTGGGGGTGTGAACATTGAAGAAATGCATGATTCCATCATAACCGATCCAGTTGATATCAACAAAGGCTAGTTTTTTAAGCTTTCAATTCTGGAGCAAAGTGAAGACTATATCTCGTAGTTGCTAACACTGTTAAAAGTTGATAGAACAGTTGTAACTAATTTTTTTTTCTTCTAGCAAGCTTTGGGTCATAAAAAGTGTTTACAAAATTTCTAAAACTCCTTTGCAACTAATTGAATCAAAGAAAATCTCAGACAATAAGTTATTAATAATGTAGCTCTTCTGAATAAGATATCAACTTCAACTTTTCAATCGACTTTACACAGTCCTGAGGGTATATGATCATATATGACTAAGGGTATGTCTTCTATACAAGATATGGCATTTTTTGGCACACACAGTATACTATTGCTGTTTTTACATAGTTTGAGAAACTTAATATGCAAATTGAATTTAAACAAATATCTTCTTTTGCAGGACTGAGCATGGATCAAGCCATAAAATTTGCATGTCAAATGGGTTTCGGTCCTCACTGTGTGGAGCCATCTGCTGACTTTTTTGTCAAATTGTACAATTTCTTCATTGAGAAAGATTGCACTCTGCTTGAGATTAACCCACTCACTGAAATCTCAACAGGAGAAGGTAATATAAACAACATTTATTTTGAGGATGGCAAGGAAAATACTGAACACAGTGAGACATTTTGACACTTCAAAGTTTTGCGTCAGACACTCATCACAATTGTATGCCAGAATAAGAACAAAAATGAAACCTAACAAATTTTTATACCAAGAGTTGGATCAAAACATGTCAAAAAATATCCTTACAACCAGCCAAGAGCTACAACACTTGAAGAATGAGAATAAAGATTTTGCAAGAATAGCCTATCGTTGGTGGTAGGGATAGCATTAGAAAAGTCATTAAGAAGTCTTTATTGCTATCATAGTTCCCAGAGAGATGTGATCTCATATTTGATTTCTTCCAATTATGTTTATGATTCATTCCGAACAAAAACATTCAATGATTTTATTGTCTTCCAGTTGTGTGTATGGATGCGAAGATTAACTTTGACGACAATGCCTTGTACAGACACCCAGAAATTGAAGCATTGAGGGACGGAACTCAGGAAGACCCAAGAGAAGTGGAAGCATCTAAGATGAGTTTGAATTACATTGGACTGGAAGGATCTATAGGATGTCTTGGTACGTTTGGAAATATATTTTTAAAGATCAGTGGAACAGGATCTAAATCTTGCTAGTTTGGTTGATAGGCAAATACACTTGTTATTTTTGTAAGTTATTGGTTTATTTGCAAAGCACAAAGTGTCGATTCAATAGGTAGACTAATCGAGCAGTGCAACCCTGGTCCTTCCTCTCGAAATGACCACACCTTATGATTCCTTTTGCCTTTTAGCCTGGTTTTACAGAGAGCTTGCAATTTCTCTCTTCACACTTTGTGATAGTTGTAGAAACCTTTTAACAAGGATCAAGTGATCTAACCACTCTGTCATCCTTGCCACTATAACTGTATTAATTGTATTCTTGACCCTGTAAAAAAACTTCAAGACAGTTTTAGTGAATCTTGTTCCTTCTATTGACATGAATTTTTCCATTTTGCAGTCAATGGTGCTGGCTTGGCCATGGCAACTATGGATATCATCAAATTACACGGGGGATCACCTGCAAATTTCTTGGATGTTGGTGGAGGAGCCACAGTTGATGCTGTTACTACTGCCTTCAAATTGATCAGTTCTGACACACATGTATGTATTGTCATACTGCAAGTCCGAAAGGCCTAGGAGTGCTTTTGTTGTGTTTCTTTGTCCTTTTTATCAATTTTTTGGATGTAATATGTACTGTGACCTATATGAAGCTTAGATCTGTATATTAATTCAAACAGTCTTTCTACTACTACTACCATTGGCTGGGTTTAAACATAAACAGGTTAAAAAAAGATGTTTGTACTGTGAACACCAAAAAGAAAGGAACTCAACATTTAACTGTACCATTAAAACATCATACAATTTTTCATACCACAATTCACCATACCACTGTACCATTCACTATACCACAATACCATTTACCATACCACTATACCATTTACCATACCACTATACCATTCACTATAGCACAATGCCATTTACCATACCACTATACCATTCACCATATCACTATACCATTCACTATACCACAATACCATTTACCATACCACTATACCATTTGCCATACCACTATACCATTCACCATATCACTATACCATTCACTATAGCACAATGCCATTTACCATACCACTATACCATTCACTATACCACAATGCCATTTACCATACCACAATACCATTTACCATACCACTATACCATTCACCATATCACTATACCATTCACTATACCACAATGCCATTTACCATACCAGAATATAATTTACCATACCACTATACCATTTACCATACCACTATGCCATTCACCATACCACTATGCCATTCACCATACCACTATACCATTTACCATACCACTATACCTATACCATTCACCATACCACTATACCATTCACTATAGCACAATGCCATTCACCATACAACTATACCATTCACTATACCACAATACCATTTACCATACCACTATACCATTCACTATACTACAATACCATTTACCATACCACTATACCATTTGCCATACCACTATACCCTATACCATTCACTATAGCACAATGCCATTTACCATACCACTATACCATTCACTATAATACCATTTACCATACCACTATACCATTCACTATAGCACAATGCCATTTACCATACCACTATACCATTTACCATACCACTATACCTTTTACCTTACCACTATACCATTCACTATAGCACAATGCCATTTACCATAGCACTGTACCATTCACTAAAGCACAATGCCATTTACCATACCACTATACCATTTACCATACCACTATACCATTTACCATACCACTATACCATTCACTATAGAACAATGCCATTTACCATAGCACTGTACCATTCACTATAGCACAATGCTATTTACCATACCACTCCCCCATTTACCATTCCACAGTACCACGCTCTATATACCACCATTTCATCGTATACCAAATAAAATATTACTTCAATAAATGTTCTCTTATTGTGGTGCATTTTTCGTATGATCATCTTATTATAACAATAGTAATATTTAGAATCATTGATGTTTTGATCTTTTGATATTCATAGGTGAAGGCAATACTCGTGAATATCTTTGGTGGCATTATGAAGTGTGACGTTATTGCAGAAGGTATCATTGAAGCAGCAAAGAGCTTGAAACTCACTTTGCCATTGGTCGTCAGATTGCAAGGTAAAAATTAACTATTCTCACCCTGAGCAACATCTGTGCAGTACTTTGGAGGGTGTTTAGTAATGTGAAGGATATTCAGTTCTGTTGGGTATATCATTAGTGCGTTTGAGGGATAACATCAGTACTGTGTGAAGATACCATCAGCACTTCAGAGGATATTCAATACTGTGGAGGGAAACCACAAGAACTGTGGGGGTAGTGCCCAAAGTTCTTACAATTTCCCTCCAGAGTACTGAATATCATCCAAAGTATTCGCGGTATTCCTACATAGTACTTATGGTACCCTCCATAGTACTGAACATCCACGACAGTGCTGAACATCCTCGACAGTGCTGAGCACCCTCCACAGTACTGATGGTTTCTTTCCACAATTCTAAGCATCCTCCACAGTACTGATGGTATCTCTCTAAAGTACTGAACATCCTCCACAGTTCTGAACACCCTCCACATTACTGCACATACGTCCACAAGGGTGATATTATTTTACCAAGCTATTTAGTGTTAGTTTTAGCATGGTACATACTTCACAGAAGAGAAGGTATGTATATAAGAGATGCATATTTGATGAGGGCTAGCTCTGACTATTAGGTTTTATTCACGGTATAAGTAATTGGTTTTTCGTAGGTACAAAAGTGGATGATGCCAAGGCTTTGATAGCAACAAGTGGGCTAAGAATATTGCCTGTTGACAATTTAGAAGATGCTGCAAGATTGGTATGATTGTTATCATGTTTATAGTTTGTATCTGTTTGTCCCTGTTTGTATCTGTTTTTACCTTATTGCTCCTCAAAATCCTGATAACCTTTACTACGATTAGATCACAGTAAGCCTACAAGCAGAAATTCATTTTGATGCAAGAAATCGCAGGGACAAGCAGAGGTTTCCATGACGTAGTCTTTTCATTTAAATTCTGCTTTAGAAATACGCATCTAATAATCTAGCTCTTCTGCAGTAAATATCGATTCAATCCAGATCGACTGAATAGAAAATTTATTATTTGTTGTCAAAGGTTGTGCCTCTATTTCGGCTCAATGTGTAGATGTTTGATCTTTCTGTAAAAAAGAGAGACAAAAACGGCAAAGCTTGAAGCAGAGACAATAGCTCAAGGATCCAATTCCTTGCTTAGATGAAGGCGTTGGTGTAGCCTAGTGGTTAGGGCGGTGGATTCCTAATCCTTGTCTGTCTGTTATTCACTGGCCTATTCTAAAAAATTATTTACGTGCTCAGCTGTCTGCAGCTCATCAAATTTCTAATTTTCGAGTGGTTTTCTCGCATTTTGATGAAAGGCTTCAGCTCGTGCCGCCTCCTATACATCCATGCTTGGTTGATTTGTTGATGTGGAGGTTAATCTTCGCAGGTTCGTATCTACGTACGGGATCGTGAACTAAAAGTTGTCAGGCATCTCAGCTGTCCATCTTTCCGAGGTCGGTAAATGATTGAGTACCCAGAATGTTCGTTCTAGAATATTGATTCGGGGGCATAAGCTGCAGGTTCCTATCAGCTGTAAGGCTGCTACAAGCCTGATCTCTGTTTACCAATAAATATGCTTGCTTGCTTGCATCACATATGCTGCCTAACATTTTCTTTGATGTTCATATTCTTTCATTTTCTGATCTTTCTCTTTTTCAGGTAGTGAAACTTGCAGATATTGTCGAGTTGGCTCATGCGGCTGATGTTCAAGTAAACTTTGAACTTCCTATCTAAAAACAATTTCAAAAAGACAGCGAAGTAGTAAAATGTTTTTCTGGGAATTGGAGAATCGTGCGAATTTCGTCAGGCTTGACTTTGTAACAAAGTATTTAAAAAGTCCAGCTCTTTTGCCTAAATGTGTTGTCGAAGCATTATTTGATGCATGTTTTGATGTTAGATTGTCATTGTGTATTAACTTGAAAAATTGATTGCAAAAATGTGTTGAAGGTTGATGAGTTTTTTGAAGAAGCCACCACAAAATACAGTGGTGAGTCTCTATACACCAGCACCTTAGTATTAAGATTCTGGAGGGGTGGGGGAGAGGCATAATCGAACTGCCATAAATTGGTAGATCCTGTATACTCGATCCATATTCACATACACAAGTTGCTTTAACCCTAACCTAAACCCTACAATGTATCAATTTCAACCATCTATATGCACACACACATATAAGTTGCCTTAACCCTAACGACCTAACCCTATCGACCTAACCCTAACCAACTTACCCTCAAACATAACCTATTACTACATACATCTACGAAGAATGTCTACCAGCTATATTCACAATCAGATTCACACACACACACATGTGGGAAATCCATGATTGTGGAGAGTATTTGGAAATCAAGTAACTGAAGATGCATCATCATCGAAACCTTTTAAAAGCATGGTTTATTCTTGTCTAATATTTCAGACATTTAACTTAGGTAAATTGACTCTCGTTCTTGTAGAGTATGTATAGACAGGGGCAGATCCAGAGAAAATATTGACTGTTGCTTTAGAAGGTCCAGGGGTTCAGCCACCGAAAATATTTTAGGACCATGCCCTACAGTACCTTTGAAAACGATAGCATCGCCCTATTTTCTAGATTTGATAAGTGCTAAGTGACCATTATCTATCATTCACCAAGCTAAATATGTTTAGTATGACTAGCCTAAAGAGAATGGCTAGAATAGAAGCATCTGTCTTATCATTTCAGTCCACACATCCGTTCCCACTCATCCCCACAACCTGTGCTTATATATGTTGGGTACCTCAATCACGTCACACTAAACTACAAAACAACAAACATTGCGGTATGCTCAAGGCATTGTAAATACCTCGCCATGATTTCACTGCAACACTCCATACACAAAAATCAACAAAATATGTCGGTATGCTCAAGGCATTGAAAATACCTCCCCACTATTTCAGTGCAACACTTCATACACAAAAATCAACAAAATATGTCGGTATGCTAAAGGCATTGAAAATACCTCGCCATGATTTCACTGCCACACTTCATACACTACAAATAAACAAAATATGTCGGTATGCTCAAGGTATTGTAAATACTTCGCCATGATTTCACTTCCACACTTCTTACACTACAAATCAACAAAATATTTCGGTATGCGCAAGGCATTGAAAATACCTCCCCACTATTTTAGTGCAACACTTCATACACAAAAATCAACAAAATATGTCGGTATGCTCAAGGCATTGAAAATACCTCCCCACTATTTTAGTGCAACACTTCATACACAAAAATCAACAAAATATTTTGGTATGCGTAAGGCATTGAAAATACCTCCCCACTATTTCAGTGCAACACTTCATACACAAAAATCAACAAAATATTTCGGTATGCTAAAGGCATTGAAAATACCTCGCCATGATTTCACTGCCACACGTCACAACAAAACACACCGCTTTGAAATCTGTTTAAGATCAAAGATAATTTGCAAATACGTCAATCGAATAACACAAATGCGCATATTCTTTTCGTCTCGGCAATGACTTTAAATCAGATCTTCATTGTACTGCAGGCCTTTGAGATCTTTATTGATATTAAAAGAGTTTTTAAACGGATTTAGAGCAATAAAGACAAACCAGCGTAAGTGGATGGACAACCTAAGCAGGCCTAAGTTAAAAACTGAATTATTGACAATTTCATCCTTTTAGCATTGTTATTTATCGTTTTCAGATTTCCGAAACAATTTAAGTGCAACTGGTTGATGCAACAAGGCGTTGTTAACGGCATCCATCATTGGTACAGTAATTGTTAATTGCTCATGATTCGGGCGAGGGGCAATATCATGTAGGGTCCTATTTTGTAAAAGACTACTTGATCCAGATCTTAACTGCTTTATAGTTGATAGGCAAATACACTCACTTTCTTCATAAGGTATTGGTTTATGTGCAAAGCACAAAGGGCCCACTGAATAGATAGACCGTAATCGAGCAGTGCATTGATAGTTGATAGGCAAATAAGATAACTTTCTTCGTAAGGTATTGGTTTATGTGCAAAGCACAAAGGGCCCACTGAATAGGTAAACTAATCAAAGCAGTGCGACCCTGATTCTCCTCTCGATGTGGCCACACCTTGTGATTCCTTTTTCCTTTTTGCCTGGAATCACAGAGAGCGAGCGAATTCTCTTCACACTATGTGACTTATCTTTAAAGTGGTTTCGAACCCGCGACCTTTTGAATTTTGGACAAAGAGTCGAGTGATCTAGCCATTCTGGCATCATCATCACGTTTTTCGTGAAAAGAAAAAGAAGGTCAGGTCAGGTTGAGTTTGCAGAGAGTTTTCATATCTTTTAATTGTATCTGTCTGCTATCTTCGCTTTTCCATTATCTGCTTCCATCCCAACTATCTCAGACATCTATATCACATCATACCACACCCACAACTAAGTAATTCGGCATCTAAAATGTCTCATTATTGTTTAGGAAATCAAATGGAAGTGGTTTACGTGCCTTGGTGAAATGTCTTCGATGCTCACTCGATGACCATACTCTGCAATTGCAATACTGTAGAGATGTTCAGCACTATGGAGGGATAGCATCAGCAGCCATGGGAAGAAAGGGATTTTGACGGCTGGGGTTCGGGTTGGGTGAAAAGCCGAGATCAAAAATAGATAAAGTTGGTGCTGTTGAATTTGATGATAGGGGAATAACGCAACATAGACTCCTGCTGTTAAACTTTCCATTGGATTTCAGAACTTGAAAGAAGCAAAAGTCCATCTTACGTAAAGCAGCATGTCTGTGGATTAAACGTAAGCCATTTAAGAGGTTTTTAGATGCGTTTGTTGACGTCTGGTCGAGTATAAGGTTATCCCAATTGTTTACGCGATTCGAATATGGTTAACAAACTGACGTGCAAACAGAAAGAAACAAGAAGAAAGTGGAACAATAGGAGAAAAGTCACGGAAAGGCTTAAATTATTAAGCCAGAGGGCAAAGAGTAGCTGGATCCTTGATTGAATGGCCACGCTAAATGTTTTGTAAGTCAATTTAGATGTGACGCTCGTATGGAGTTGTAAAAGAAAGGCACTCACTAAGAAACTCACATAAAAAAACAATCATACGAGGTTCTATGATAGCGATAGGTTACATGAATCCCACCGAAACTTCTACATTTGGCCGTCCACTGCGAGCCATTTCTCCTCATAAACAAATCTCCATCATCAGATTCAGGAAAACCGTATTCTGCGTCAAAAATATGCACAAGAAACGACCAAACCACGATAGATCCTCTTATACTGCTTCAAGTGGAAGTCTGCACTCCATTAAAGTGGTAAATCGTTGTCGATAACTACAGACATAGGCTACATGCATATACCAATTTAAAACTCATGACTTAATCATGATTTGATGTTGTTTACGGTTTATTTCATTCATCTACTTTCATTGATCCAGCTTTTTAGTGACTGTTGCAGAATGAATAAAAATATGGGGGTTTGTGGGTGTATCCCGCGACAAAAGGCCACGCCCCTTTAGATTTGAAATGAATCTCGCTCGCTTTTATAGAAATGTTTTCTAGTTATTTGTAATACTGTATGATACAGAAATCTGACTGTTGCAGCTGCAACCATTGCACCCATCTGGATCCGCCCCTGTAAATACCATGGGAAAGTCTGTGCAGTACTGTGGAGGATGTTCATTAAGCTAGAGGGATACCATCAGTACTGTGGAGAATATTCAGTACTTTTGAAAAAAACTGAGAAAAACCACATACACAGTGGACATAATTATCCAAGTGTTAATAGTTTTTTCTCCACAATACTGAATATCCTCCACACACAGTACTGGACAGATATTCCATAGGGTTATTTATCAATTTCCAAGGGATTTTGTTCACATCTACTTTGACCAAATCTGTTTTGCTCCCCAAGAAATAGCTAATAAAACATAACTTGAGAAGATTCTCAATCTGAACAATAAGATTTACAAGATAACAAGTTTAAAAGTTACTAATACGTTTAAAATCACACAGTTGTTACATCTGAAATTACATCAGTTATTGTATACAATTATTTGAATACGAATTTTAAAATCAAATTAATATGCATTTGAAAATGATTTTTGTATAAAACCAGGCCATCTGACAGGGGGTAAAGGGAAATTCCACTGGGTGTGGTATGGTATAGCCACTGATCTTAAAATAAAGACTGGATCGAGCATCTGTCATTCTGAAATGAAATCATTGGCGGCCATATTGGTAAGACCAATTCCACCAGGGGTTGGTGTTCTCTATGATGATTGTTGGAATGTTATTAATGCATTAAACGAGACTGACAAAATCGTGCATCTATTGTTAGCAAAGAAACAAATAAATATAATTTATTTGGCAGCCATATTGGGATGCCAAACGCAAACCAAAGCAATGGGCTTCAACATCTCAATGCAGAAACAACAGCATGCTCAATCCATAGTCTTTATTTTGAGATCAGTGGGTATAAAACGTCGCACCTCATTAATAAGTTATGCATCATTTGAAGCAGTGTGTTCCTCCGCACAAGAACAACGTGATAGGTCTGAGCAGCTGTTTAGGACCAACCCCCCTGAAGAATGAATTATTGCTTCTCTGAACTTCATTTTGCCTTAACAGGTGTGATTGGGAAGTAAAATAATAATTTTTCTTTAGGAATATTACACTGAAATTTACCTAACAGAGTTTTATCATTATTATGATTAATAGAGATCAGATATTCTTATCTTGGCTTGAATAACTAATTTGAAAGTCACTGCAATCTTTGCTGTGGTGTCAGGCTATGCTCCACGTACGATTGAATTAGGCCAATAGAGAATCGTAATATTTGTAGTGCTAGATGTACAACCGAGTAATTTTACTGCGTGTTACATGGACTTTTATAAGAAATCACCAGAAGCATCGAAAATGAAGCTCAGCGTAAGGAAATGCAATTACGTATCTTTTTCCACCTTTTAATCATTCTCATTGCACAAGGATAATAACTGGGTAATCTTATCAGGATTTCACATATGCAGGCCTAGCCTATGTGGCTATTACCTCGCCTTCAATACCCCACAGTGGATAAGCCTAGAAGTGGGTGCACTTGGAGGCTACCGCACTAACTTTTTATGCTTGCCTTTAGTGGGTTAAGCCCGGGTTCTAGAACTATTGATGGCATATAAGAATTGTAGTAGCCCAGTTAAGTAAAATATAATACCTCGAATACAATATCTACAAGTTTGTTTCTCTGGATCCCAGGCCCTCTGTCTCCTCCCTCATCAACAGACTGGCAATGTCAGCTTCGTCGTACACACCTTCGGCTGTGACGTCATATGGTACAGAGTCGTCTAACAGTCCTTTTGTGTCAGAGTCTCCTCCGTAGTGGCTGCTGTATTCTTCGCTTGCACTGCGAATGGGCTTATTTAGCCCAAAGACCTTTGATGTTGAAAAACCTTGATAAACAGTGTTATGTGTGCAACTTTTATTGACAGATGTAGAGTCTGGGTGACTATAACTTGCTTCATGAGAACAAGGATTGTGATGTCTACCATTATCTACAGAATCTGACTTCTGAAACTCCTCCAACCCCAGCTGATAACGAATTTCATTGTTGGTTAGCCTGTGGTAGATATCGTTGCTGATTTTTCCATTTGAAAGATTGTCAGATTCGTTATCAGTTTCTCTGTTAGCTGATGTGGGTTTTGCTGAAACATCACTCGGTTGTTTTTCGTTCAACTTTCCCATCTGATTAACCAGGTGACTGCGATACTCGATAAGCTCCTCCGTGTCGCTGAAATAAACTGAACTCTCTTCTGTGCTCTCAATTGAAATCTGCCTGAATCTCGCCATTTTGGAGGGGAAGTTGATAGAGTTTCCCCTCGACCTCGCTGTCTCTTCTGTGTCTTTGATACCCTTAGCCTCATTTCCTTTCATCCTGGCATTTGTTTTTTGGTCAAGCGCAGACCTGTACGCCAGGGATCTCCGAAGCGCTGTGGATTCTAATGACGTAGAAAGTACCTTGGAGTTATCATGCGACAGGCACCCCTTCACTGACAAATTTGGTGAGGGGGAAACTGGACTTCCCTTCCCATTATTCTTCGAAGAATTTCTGCCCTTCAGAGATAGCATCAGCAGCAAGGAAGAGCTGCGTCTGGAACGCATCGGGGTCAGCTCACTAGCTTCGGTTGCCGTTCGGCGGTCCGCAAAATACATGTCGTCGGAACTGGAGGTACGGCGCCTGAAAATCTTTTTGAAGAGGAATTTGAGCTCTTTCTTGAATTTCTCATGCATGTGTGAGTATATGAATATGTTGACGCAGCTGTTGGATACATGAAGTAGCTTGAACCAGTTGTGAAAGGCCACCAGGACCTCATCGCGGGGAATTCC
This sequence comes from Pelagia noctiluca, assembly GCA_963924455.1. Lineage (NCBI taxonomy): Eukaryota > Metazoa > Cnidaria > Scyphozoa > Semaeostomeae > Pelagiidae > Pelagia > Pelagia noctiluca. The sequence continues at coordinate 3,609,055 of OZ004325.1, read as the reverse complement.
AGGCGGTTGAAACCAAGAAATCGTAAATGCCAGGTTAGCAATATCTCTTGGGAACACTAGAAGGGCGAATATCACACCGATGGTGAACAAGACCCGCAATACTTTTTTGGTCCCCTTTCTACGGCTCTCCCATAGCGTTGTGCCAGATTGAAAGTCGTCGTTGGCCCGAAGGTGCTTGAAAATACTGAAATACGCGGGGATGAATATAGCAACATACAACACATCAAACGTAAGAGTCACTGCGACGTACGGTATCGTGTATTCCTCATCCGCCATACTAGGTGTCAGACATGTCATACCAGGCACAATAACAAGTTTATAGCTGTAGAATGAATACGAGAATATTGACACAAGTGCCAATATCACAGTTGAAATATTGACCTGGAAGATGCTCAGTCTTGTCTTAAAAGGGGTCACTATTGAGCGATATCGGTCGATGCATATCAATATGATAATACATGCTGACAAAGTGGTCGATATTGGTGCAATGGGGGGTAATATCTTACAGCCAATTACTCCAAAGTCCCACCTGCTGTACCCAGTTGCAATCCAGTAAATGTAGAGTAGCGGGTTGATGAACGAGGCTATCAAGTCCGCGATTGCTAGATAGAGAATCAAGGTCTCGGTGACTGTTCGTCGTTTTCGGCATTTGTACCCGAATGTGTAGCATACGAAAGAGTTCCCGAGAACTCCGACGATAAATACGAATGCGAAAACAAATATTGCGAGTTTGTCCGAGAAACTCATTCCTTTTGCCTGGCTGGTGCTGCTAGTTGTGCAATTAGTAGAATTCCTACAATTTAGGCCACTGGAATTAGTGGTGTTGGGATTGGTGAAATTCGGATAACTCTTTGGCGATACTGTTTGAGCATAATGAGTAACTTTCGTCGTATTTTCAGATTCATTTGAATCAACTTGCTTCTTATTCCCATTTGCTGTTCTATTTTGATATTCTCTTTGTCCAAAATTTGATTGTTTTTGCTTGCTGAAATCCACTGAAGTTTCAATGTTTTCGAGAAGTGTTGCAAACACAAACGTTGCAAATAAAATGTGTGGCATGGGCTTCAACATCTTGAAATGCTAGAGGAAGGCACGTCCTTTCGATATCAGGTATGCAAGAACAACGTATTCCGATGCTTTGAAGTTTGTAGTTATTCGTTTTAGCTTTCTCTCCCTCTGAACTCTTCTTTGTGTGACTTCTTTGGCTGAAAACTAATTTGTCTCAATGGATATAAATGACTCGTAAGCTGATTATTTGTTTTTGTTGTCGTTCTCTTCCTTCTTATCCCTTCAGAAATATTTGAGGCGTAAACAAACAATTTAACCGAGCGTTGTCAGGAAGAGAGCTTTCTTCGGAAGTGTAGAGTCACATCAACAAATTACGATGAAAAATGCTTTTATTTGCAGCTGTTGTTCGTATCTCTTTGTTCCCAGCCACTATCTAACGGTATATCCTCGAGAATTGTAAAATAAACCGAGGATCGCAAATGAAAACTGTTGATTTTGAAAATTGCATCCCTAAACGTATAACGGAACTTGGAGCAAAGTTTTCCAAATTTCTTCAGAGAACCAACGATGTAACAATACACTATACATCCAAACACTCTATATCTTTTTGTCTGTGGTTATTAAGCCTTGAGATTAGTCCTCGCCAAGAAAGGGCTAAACATTACAAAACCTTTAACAAAACTGTGTGCTTCGAATAATCTCTGCCTGACCTCTCAAAAGACAGTAATACTGTCAATAGATTCACTTGATCCGCTAAGAAAGTTAGTTATTCGAGATAAAATCTTAATCATCATCCAAAAAGGCTTCAACAATCGAGAAATAAGCAACCTACCAAATCCAAGTTTTACCCATTCTACTAACTTTGGACTTACTTTACTTCTGGTGTAAGACAATGACATAAAACGGTGTAACAACACACTTTTTGACAGACCTGACTCTCTTGTTGTGTGGTTTCTCGCTTTCCAATCTCTCAGATATATCCCCTAATAAATCCAAAATACTTCAAGAACTCCAGAGCCAAATATCCATTTCAAACTGACACATTTTTCAACGCAGAGTCCACACAACCACCAAGGCCGAACTTATCCGTGAAAATCTCCAAATATTCCTCAAAAGTATCTCTCCGTCAATCAGTGATGTGATAATTGATTTTCATATAACTTTTCTTGCCTTTTCTGCAGTGCGTAATTCAGTTTTTTATATATCTTCGATCAGGGCAAAATAAAAATAAAACAAACGTACTTGGTTAAAACCATATTTTCCTTGCAGCCAAAAGATCGCCACACTACATGAAAATATCCTCGCCACTTTTATCAGGGAATCTCGCATCGGATCGGTATTTTTATTAGAAATTCCGCACTTCACCACATCTAATCAACATATAAACCTTTCCTTCGTCTCCCTTTCGTCTCCTGAAATGCGGTAAAATTCAATTTCAAACAACGATAATATGATTTTGAATTACATGAGTGACCTACTTTAATGATTTCTCAGCGATAAGTGATGCATGCAGGTCTTACGCACATGTTACAAACTAGGAGTTTGAATGATGCCGGAAAAGGGTAGATAATTCCTTTCCCTTGTGATGCTAGCCACTTAATGATTCATCGAGAACATTTTTTATAAGGATACCTCTAATGAATCAAATACACTTTTTTTTTCTACAAGAACAATTTTATAAGAACACGAGCCTCAGATTTTGCCAAAACTTAAAAACAATCTAAGAACAAATCGAGGCTGACTTTTTTAGGACAATATAAGAATTATACGAAATAACCAGGAGACTAACAAATAATTACTGTATTAAACAAGCAGTTTGATTGCACACAGGTATATCCTCTGGTCAAGAGAGTCCACATTTGAACCAATTAACACAACTCATAGTAAAAACAGACATCCAATTAATTATAAAGTAAGAAGAATTTAAGAATATTTCAGGCTGAAAATAGAGGAATACCTAAGAACAGCCACCTTTAAACCAATTTTACTGGTTCTTATAAAAGAAAAGAGTGTACTGGTGAGTTAAAGTAGTTTCCAACAGTGGCGTCTCCAGACCTTTAGTGGGGGGGGGGGGGGGGTAATCACTCTAGGGAACGTCTGTGCAGTACTGTTTGAGGATCTTTAATAATGAAGGGGATATTATCAGTACTGTGTGGGGAATACTATCTGTACATTGGAGGGGGTTCATTACAAATACCCTCTTACCCTTTGATTCCAATGGACTCCCCTTCTTGAATAGGTATGATCTGATTACGCTCAGTATACAAACACCCGAATATGGCCAGAAAAATCGGAAGCATATTGCAAACATGGTTGTTTGTTAGGTTTCTATTTTGTTCTCTATCTAACGTATTACTCTGTTGAGCTGTTGAGTGTCAGACGAGAATCTAAAGTATCCATGTTTTCGCTATGCTTCAAATATTTCTGGCTATATTGAGGTTCGTGCTCATCAAAGACTGTTTTATAAAAGCTCCTCAGATCAATGGAATACTTCTTTGATAAAAAGTGCTTACTTATAAAAAACCTGTAAGCCACAGGGAATTGAAGATAAGCCATCAAAAGTTCATGCAGCTTACAGTTTATTTCAAGACCTTTCAAAAGCTCTTCACTCTCACAGTTAAACGTTTCTCATCACGGATTTGCGCTGCGTAATTCAATGAGTCATGCTGTAAGTACCCCCTGATTCTACGTCAATAGTGGCGAGAGACCGTTCCCTGGATGGAAGAGACCGGTGAATCAGAGCAACACATTACATCAAAGTATTGTAAGACGGGGGTGTGTCTTTTCCGTTTGAAACAAATGGTCATTCTCTAGAGCCAGTTAATGGAAAACTCTTTGTGCTTAGCTGTGCCATTGTGTATCAAAGTGACGCAAAGAAAAGCATGCAGCTATCAAATGAATACAACTATGAATAACTATGAAGTAGCAAACCTTCGTGTTTAGCATTTAAACCATGTGAATCAAAGTAAGGCAAAGAAAAAGCATGCAACAATCAGAAGAATCAAGTCCTGTTTCAGGTATCATTACAATAAATGATTTGCCTTGGACTATTCAACTAGCCTTGCTTAATCTTTCCAAACCCTGCTTCTTCTCAAATATATCAAGTGTGGGAACCAAGCAATGAGATACGCATGAAACAGTTTACTTACTTCTATCACCAATCTTAAAAAAAATCATGATAATCCAATCACAACGGTCCAGTAACTACAAATTCTTGAAACTGCAAGCACTACGATACAGACCACACACTGGCCTTTCATTCGTGACTGACCGGGCGTATACCAAGTCAAGCATCATATTAGGTAAATACCCTTATTCGGCTTGCGTTGTCACATTGGCTACAAAACTCGTATGTAAACCAACCAAGTTGCATGATTTCTTTCATGAGCAACAGCAATGAATTCTATGGCAAAGCAAACTAAACCATTTGTTTTTGGCCAAACACCATACAATGTTGTGTAGGCCTAGCACAGGCTTAGAATTGCTAGCATACACGCTTTTTTTATAAAGGTCAAATCACTAAGGAACTTTTTAATTTTGCATATATTCATTTGATGTAGATATGCAACTTCTCTAGTGACTATTGCTAACTTTTACGTTTTATAGGCTTAGCCTAAGCTTCTTTGTGTTTTAATACGTTTCATGTTTCCTTATCACGAGTTTATTGTAAAATGTTGAATTTTAATTCTTTTCTTGTGTCGATACTTATTCCTATCCACTAAATAAACACATAAAATTGAGGAACTAATAAGGAACTTTTAGAACTATAAAGTGGTCAAAAGAGGTCTCAAAATAAGGAACTTATAGAACTAGGCCCTGGGCTAGGTTCTTTATGAAAAAAGCGTGTATTGCTGAACTGTAAACTAGAGCTTTCTCGTCAGCATCTAGGTGATTTAACAAAATTTACACCGTCCAAATCACAGATCCCGGATAACAAGTCTTTAAAATTTCCAACTCTGTTTTTAAATTCATGTTCAACTTAATCGTTTAATCAAAATTCTCGAACCTTTGAAATATAATTTGACTGTTCCATACTAATATGAAACCTTTGACCTAATAAAGGATTTTTTACTTGCATTTTTCCAGATAGGATCCTCTTTAACATTATCAAGAAGAAGGAAGAGGATATACATATAAAGGTACTGATAGCACTCTTTTTAAGACCCTATATGTGTCATCTATCCTCTTATTCTTTATTCTAACAACCAACCATTGTGTTTTTGCTTTTCAAAATTTTCTTTGTTCCTTTAAACGCCCCTGAGGGACCATAATGGAAATAAGGTCACATCAGCCTTTTAATGCCATCCCTACCTCCATGGTAGGGGTTTTTTAATAATCAAAAGAATTTAAACTAACCTATCTTAACTTGTTATAAATTGTTATCAACATTACACGCATTTCTTTTTATAAGCAATTTCAGCTCGAGCTCAGTACTCAAAATTGCTTCGCAATTGCTTAGCTTTTTAGACTTGAAGATTTGTTTCTTGGAAAACTATCTCAACAGTTTTTGTACAACAATGGTCAATAGTATCTTGCATACAAAAGCGTGCGGGAGTAATAATATACACTATAATCTACTTCTCCATAGCTGCTGCACGATTTTCATTGACAATTGGATCAGAACAAGAATTTTCAAATTGCTTACCATTCCTCCATCCAGTACTGGAAATGCTTAAGTTTTTGTCATGTCGAGTACTGACTTGCTTATAAAGCAATTGCTTATAAGAAAAAATGCATGTATTGCAATTTATTTCCTTTATCACTTGCAAATAGGTTTTTATTGTGGAAAAATATACTTACTAATTTATAGGATAGGCCTTAAAGTTAACTGCCACAAAGATAATAATGATATTTAATAGGCCTTGAAGTATAACTGCGGCAGACCAACATCTAAAATGGAGCCAAGAACCCCTCTTTGACCAAATAAGGTCGCATTTAGCTCATTAAGTCTAACAACTAACGACACGTGATGACACATGCAAACTAAAATCAAAACCAAGTTTTCTTATAAAAAATGTAGATTAATCAAAGGGATACCAAATTTCAAATCCTTTGACTCATAATAAGACCTCTCTCAAATGCTATTACAATATCCGATTCGCATTCCCATTCCAATCAGAACTGGACATTTGTGGTGTTCTGCAAATAAATTATATTGTATAAATTATCAATACATAATGAGCTCACGGGCAAATAAATTTGTTTTGGTTTTTATCGTGTCGTCTAAGCCCAATTTCCAGTGAGAAAAATCCCTGCGAAATGCGCATTATTTCTCGAGAAAAATTTCGCAGGCATGCGCAGTAAAAATTTCGACAGTTCGCAGAGAAATATTTCCCAGAGAAGAAAAGTTGAACTGAGTTCAACATTTTGCGAAGTTCGCTTGCGAAATGACCATTTTGACCAATCAGAATGCATCTAATGACTCGCGGGGGAAAGGGTCGACCCATGTTTGCCCCGCGAGTCATTAGATGCATTCTGATTGGTCAAAATGATCATTTCGCAAGCGAACTTCGCAAAGGGTGGAAATTGAAATTTCTCGAGAAATATTTCTCGAGAAATTGTGCGCATTTCGCAAAGATTTTTCTCACTGGAAATCGGGCTTTAAGTTGAATGAAAAGTCCCAAACACCGAAATGAATACATAGAGGCACCGAAAAACAAACGAGAGCAAACAATACAGGGCTGCACGATATTTCACACGCACGATTTGGAATAGACAGCAAGAAACACGAGGGGAAATTCACGTGACGATAATAATGGGTATAAAGTTTCAAAAAATTAGGTATAAAAACATAGATATAGATTTTAGGAGATTAGTTATGAATCTGGTTACACAATTTTGCTCCGCGGGTTGAACTTTACAGTCTAGAAATGGGTCGAGAATTTCCCCAGGGTGAAATAGGTCAAATTGAATCATGATTTCAAGAAGATTGTACAAAATTTTCTCAATGTAGGGCCCCAGGGTATTCAAATCAGAGTGACAGAGGGTTCATTCATGGTAAAAAGGACAAAGTCGAATTTCAATAAACACCCTGAAATTGAACTTTTCTTTCTGTAATTACCTTCAAGTGGTAGAATTGATATTTTACTACCATTCAGAAGGAAAATTTAATGCGAAACACGGATTACTGCCTCATTGTGGTGAAGCTGGAGTTGTGAATACATCAACGTTACTGGGCTAACTTATTGTCCTGATTTAGGACAGTGCTTAGCGCACTCGTCTGTGTCCGCACTAACCTGGGTTCGAGACCCGGTGGAGGCATATGTCAATTGCAGTAGTCTGCTCTGGTATAATTTGATTACCCCTGTTAGACCATGCCATATCAATTAACCTCAAATGGTAGTATAGAAACCCAAATTCGGTGCATTAAAAATGTTCTTGCAGCTTGGGAAAATTTTGCACATATTTTGCAAACGATTCATAAAATCCCCTGGACAGTTACAAATGGAAAACTCCACCAGATTTTTTTTGAGACAGCTTGAAGTAAGAAAAGGAAATACTCCCACCAGTGAGTGCAATGTCCTAGGACTCAAACCGACTGGACTCCTGTTCGGCTATAACAGGAGTAGCCCCCAGCAGCACAGCTTCCAGAACTTATAAAAAATATTTTGTGATATAGTTTTTTAAGAATCAAATCAGAAAATTACCAAGACGATTGTCTACTTCTTTCAAAATCCTCATCGGGAACACAATGCTAATTTCTCCTCTCCACCCTCACAAGTACCGGCTCAGAAGGAGCAAGGACGGCTCTTGGTTTCACTTTGATTGGAACACTTGTTTCTGGTCCTCTCACAAAGCGATACTTCTGCAACACACGAACCAGAACGGTCTTCATTTCCATGTACGCAAACCTCATTGCAATACAACTTCTAGGCCCGTCACCAAAAGGCAGGTAAGTGAATGGAGTGATTGATTCTTTGTTTTCTGGTAGAAATCTCTCTGGTTTGAATGCTTCAGGTTCTGGAAAATACTTCTCGTCGTGGTGCATGGAGTAGATTGGAACCATCACGGCTGACCCTTTTTGGAATGGGATGTTGCTTATGGTGCAAGATTCATCCACTGTTCGTAATGTTATAAAGCCTGCAAGAAGATGATAGTCAATGAGCTATAAATATGTAAATTCATATCAGGTGCGTACAACTTCAGGCTTATCCACACTGAGGCATTAGTTTGCGTTTCAAATAAGATCCTTCCTCAGAGTCATGTTATAATAACATAAATTCATAAGGCATGGTCTAACACGGGTAATAAAATGTTACCAGGGCAGGCTATTGCGATGGTCTTATGCCACCACCGGGTCTCAAATCTGTGTTGATGCAATCAAAGGAGAACGCATTAACTACTTTCATAAACCAGGAAATTAAGTCAGCACAGTAACCTTAAGGTATTTCGGCTCAAGGCCCGTTGGTGGCATAGTATGACGATTCCAGTAGCCTGTTCTGGTAATATTTAGTTTCCTGTGTTAGACCATGCCTTATGAATGAATGTAAATTCACAAGGCATGGTCTACAGAGAAACATATTCTACCTAACTGAGCTAACATTGCTCAACTGTATTGAATCATAGATATATAATTGGAACAGGGGCGGCGCTTGGGGGTATTCAAGGTATTCACAAATACCTGTTTTTTCCAGCGATGAAAAAAACATTTTTGCTTCGGAAATTGATTTAAGACTTTTCTTACGATTGATTTTGAATCGAACATCCACCTTAACAGCATCCACCTTATTAACTTTTGGGCTTCCTTTCAAAGACAAAGAAATATTTACTCTGTAATCCATTCTAATGATGTGATGATTGCTGTGGTAAAGAAATTTTGACATCCGATATGTCACCGGGGTCAACCTATTCGAGAAAATTCTGAATACATCGGCTTTGTTTTCTCAGAAAGAAATGACGTCGACAACAATAGACCGCTATTGTATCAGATTGTCATTTCGAAGGGCGCTTTGGCTTCGACCTATTCAGATTGGATCTGAATACCTTGACCAAAACGTGGCCTCTCTCGTCGTGAATTTTCCTCAGGGTAGTACCTTTTCTCAAAATAAAGCGTTACGAGAGACCTGGTGAATCTTTCTCCCCACTCTACGAGTGGTTTTCCATGAATTTATGGTGGCGAGGGAGAGATGGAAAAGGAAAGTCTTTCTTTTGGCCTTGGCCTAGATAATATGAGCGATATAACTATTGAAATTGAGTTCCCTGAGGAATAGGAAGGGATAGAAATAAGCAATTTCAGATGCACGGAAATCTTAAGTGTGCGATAAAAAACTTTCTAAAATTGTAAGCCAAAGACTGTTGAATCAATGAGAATAAATGCAAAAAAGCTACTTGTTATAAGTATTTTGTCATTGCCCTTTTTGGCCGACGTTGTTCAATTTGACGGCAGGTATTCAGGTTCAACTCCGAATACCTCAGCCTTTTGGTGGCTCCCCTTAATGGGCCTGAAGCCGATATGAGCTGAGGATGACATTTGAGTAGCAGGGGCCGCTGCCCTACTGCCCTACTGCTGTAATCGGGCTTCAACTTACGCTGATATTTGCGATTTGTGTTATAAATTTTCGTAAGAAACCTTCCAGCAAAGCCTTTAAAACACCTTTTTAAATACTTCTGCGCAGTGCTGCACAGCGCAGGGACCAAGCTTTCTGGAGAGGGATTGTACCACCCCCAACCAATTTTTTTAATTTTTTTTCCAAATTCTGAATACCTACTCGAAAAAGCTGCGCGCCGCCCCTGAATTGGAATATCAAGACGGGGAGAAAAATCCGAAACATACGAAGATGTATAGAGCTAATTCTAAACTAAAGCTAAAGCTTTTCGTCTGACATCAGAGTAGCATGCGTGAGAGAGCGCGAAATGAAACTTAACAAATTATATACCCAGATTTTTATGACTGGCCAACCATTTATTGAGTAGAAACAGAAGTCTATTACACATTTTCATGTAGCAATCAACATTCATCAACATCTATCATCATAATCAGTTAACCCCGCAATGGGTATCACAGATGAAATAAAAGAAATAGATAAATAAATAAGTTTTAATCTAATTTTGAATTTCTCCTTTAAAGCTGCTTTTGATATACTAATCGTTTTCTGGCATTTAAGCTGAGGTGAAAGCTTGTCTAATCTTGGTTGTAAAGGAATGAAGTTCTTGGAAATTGTTTCCCTGATTCAAGAAGGTTCCAACGTGCAAAGTATCTTATCAATCTCTCACACTTACTAGCAGACTGGGGGTTAAATAACAGAATTATCCTACCTGGTGGATAGAGTCGTAGGGTTTCAGCAATACATGCTTCAAGATATGGCATTTTCTGTATTTCTTCATACGTAACAGTCTCACTAGAACTGCAAACTTGGCTTATCTCTTCAACCACTCTCTCTTGGGCCTCGGGGAAAACTGCCAAGTTATAGCAAGTCAGCCCGAGTATGTTACTCGAAGTATCGTAACCAGCCAGTATGAAAAGTACCATTTGAGCAAGTATCTCGCTATCTTTGAGCTGGTGACCTTTCGCCTCTTGGGTTTGAGCATCCAACATGAGAGTTAGCAAGTCCTGCAAAAAACATCAAGAATCCAGTCCATGGGATGCTTTTTATATTGAGCTTTCTCCCTGAATTACACTCTTTTTTTCATAAGAACAATTTTATAAGAACACGAGCCACAAATTTTACCAAAAGTTAAGAACCACCTAAGAACAAGCTGAAGCTGATAATAAGGAATAACCATGAGACTATGAAATAAACATAAAAATGCAAATTGGTGACACCTTTGTGTATGCCAGACAGGGCAAGAAAGAAAGAATGATTTTAATAATTCAACACCAATGACAGCAAACAGGCTTGCTAGCATTTTAAAAGTAAGAATAATTGAAGAACGTCTCAGCCTGAAAATGGAAGAAAATTTAAGAACAGCCAGCTTCAAATCAAATTCATTGGTTATTTTATAAAAAAAGAGTGTCTTAGCTAAATTAGAAAGGAAGAGTTTTCCTATTCTTATTCTTTTGGTATGGTAATGTTACATCCATTCCATATTTTCTCACTTCTTCACATTATTTTTTTTTACTCATTTATGGTTAGTGTTTCTACCATCCTCTTTTTCTGCTATGTGCCATTTTGCCTTGTTCCTGCTAATTGTTTAAACAATATTCATAACCAAGTAGTTTTATCTAAAATTTTCTTACTTAACAGGGTACCAAGTTGGACCCATTACACTTTGCGACTTTGGCCAAGCCAAATATTTTAGATCTAGAACAATTTTTTTGGCTCATAATGTTTTGGCATTGGTTTTGGGGTCTACAAATACACAGAGACTTTGGTACACTTTAGTATTATACAGTAATATCATTGATTTTAATGGGTCTGTAATTACCAATTGGTGAAAGAAAAAGTTCCCTCCTGATACATTCTAAGCATTTGATGATAAAGTGTATGATGTGAAATACGGCTCTTTGGGTTTGTAAGAATGCTTCTCAGACGTTCTAGGTCCTGCATCCAAATGAAAATTTCAAACTTGGTCTTCAACAATTTTTTTTGGGTCTACGGGTCTGACTTTGATACCCCGTTACATAGAACAGCACATTATTCGGAAAATGACGTCTTACCCTTCTTTGGCCTTTGGCATTCTCATTTTGTCTTCGTTGCTTGATGATTTTTTTTGCAACATCGACGAGTGGGTACCAGCCAAAGCCAAATCTGGTTGATTTTGAGAGCTGTTTGCTGATGTATTTTCCCACAAGTGGAATCATTAAGGCGATGGCTGGCCATGGTTTTTCATCCATTGCTTGTCTTGCCATTTCTGTCATTTTGTCTTTGGGGTTGGTTTGTGAATCAGTCTTGACTCCAAAAGCCGAAGAGAGAATAACTTCCATCGTAACACCTTGTTGCCAACTAAAACAAATCATAGCATGAAATCAGACTAGTTTATTTTGCAAGTCACTCTCTCAGCTCTTCTTGAGCAGATTTAATTTGTTTATTCCTCCAGCTGTATCGAGACTCACCAAGTTGGTTTGTTTGTCAAGTTGTTCATGCAATTCTATACAAAATTTTCAACTAACCCTGGATGCTAAAAATTGATGGTTTAGTCAAGTTTTTTATTTTAAGCAAGTTACGTTACAGCTTTCAATTTTATGGCCTAAATTGATATCACACTCCCCCCCTACCAAAAAGCTGAGGAAAACCTAGGAAATCCTAGGTAATTATTGGGCAAAAGCTGGGAAATTTGTTGAAATTTGAAAATTTTTACCCAGCTTTTCCTAGCCTTTAACCAGTTTTATTTGCCCTGTTAATTCTTGAGCACTCAACATGGAAATTAATTTTCCCTAGCTTTCTAGGTAAATTTACCCAGCTTTCTTAGTAGTCGGGGTATGAACTTCCAGCTTTCCCAGCTTTCTGGGTATGAACTCCTAGCATTCCCAGCTTTCTGGGGAAAAGAAATCCTAGCTTTAGGATTATTTGTCAAAAAAAGCTAGGAAAACTGGGTATATCCTAGAAAATCCTAGCTTTACCAGTTTTTACCCAACTTTTTTGGTACGGGCCATGGCTCCCCTGGCTACGGCCTTTTGGTGTGAAACAGATGGGTTTACGCTGAAATCACTTACTCGTGTATATCAATAGCTTTCCCTTTATCTGCAACAGCATCTAACTTCTTCAATAGAGTATCTGAAGCTTCTTGCATGATGAACATCATTTGCTTCATTTTTCCAGATGTGAACATTGGTGTCAGAATGCTTCTGATGTTTTTCCATTTCTGACCTTTCACCTCTGTTAACATTTCTGAGATGGGATCGGGAAGGACCATATCACCATTCTGAATAATATGAAAAATGCATTGAATCAAGAACCTCACAATAACTGTATGGCAATAAATGGCTGGCACAGAAGTTCCTATATATGATCAAGACTCTTTGCAAAGGAATGAACACACAAGCCCGTCAAAAGAGGAAATTTGTATATTTGTAATGAGTGAAATTAGGATGTGTTCTGGTAACAATAATTTCTCTCTACTCCTTAATGTGATGTTTAGAGGCTGCAATTGATCCAATATTCTAGATCCGGTGAAAATATTGAATATCTAAACTTTAAGATCAATTTTTTTTGTTTCCAAGATTTCCAAGATTCAAAGCATTCAATCACATCTTTTTTCATGGAAATTTTCTGAAATACTATCAAAACCAGACAATATCAAATCCTTTTCTCAAATTAGCCTTAGCATACAAATCTCAGCAGAACATGGGGGCGGCAGACCCCTAGTTGACCTCAATCATAAGAAATCAAAAGAGGAAACAAACAAATAGAAAATCCAGTTGTGCCTTCTTACCGGTCTATCATGAAACTTTTCAAAATCTTTCACCAAAACAGCTTTCAAGATGTCAGGATCAGATATCACAACACAGGGCAGCTTCAGAAAGTAATAGCCGTACACTTTGCCATATTTCTTTGTCATTTTAGTGAATACATCATGAAGAGGAACTCCCCGAATCATATCAAACGAGTTACCGATTATTGGCCACGGGGTTGGTCCTTTAAAGCCGAGTTTCTTCAGAATGGTGAATGTGGAGATGTAATGCCAGTACGTGTAAGTTGCGATGAAGATGAGGGAGGTGAGCACCCAGTGATCCAATGCCAATTGGTAGGTTTCTCTGAGAAACTCCATTTCTGCTTTTTGAGGTTCTGAAAAGGAAATAACTCAGACACATGATTTTTGTGATAGAATACACAAATTGGCTTTTGTCAAAAAAGCAGAAATAGGCACGTCACAAAGCAGAAAATTGCCAGAGGGGGCAAAAATTGTTCAATAACAATGGGAACATGAGAGAATGTGCATTAGAACAATGGGATCTGCCATCATTTGGGGTGCAATGCCCCCCGTGCCCCCTAGCAGCTACTTGGGTGAGCATAAACCAACAGAAAACAAGAAGTTTGGTCTCTGCAAGAGAATCATGATATCATTTTATGATTGTTTCTTTCTTTGAAACCTGCCAACTCTCCTGATCTCACTCAGAGACTCCCAGTTTGTCCTTTATAGATCAAAGACATCACAAACACACATAATACCAACAGTACACTAAATTAAAATACAGATAATACTGTAAAACATACAAGTTTACCTACAGTATTATATCAAATAGGAAACCCTTCATCGAGAATAAGCAAATCAGCGAATAGTAAAATATCAGTGAATAATAAAATAACAATATTTTACATTGATAATAGCAAATCCTCCCTTGTGAATAGGCAAATAAGCAAAAAAGTGATGTAGGGAAGGCAGGTGTAGGCAAAATAGCAACTGCATGCGTTCTGCAAAAAAGCTGCCTTATAAAAAGTACAAGATCTCTAGACGATCAAAAGTAAAAAGTTAGGGATTGTCTAGGGGATTAAAATATTGAAATGCATAAAAGCTATTTGGTAGATAGCCCACATGCAATGTAACAAGTCAGAGTTCTAGAGGTACTGTTCCATCTGCTTGGTCAAAGCATGTGAATGAAATATCAAAGCCCACACCGCCTGACTCTCCTAATTTAGACATTATAATTAACAATGCTCCCCTTCAACATCTAAAACATTCAACTGTGAACATACATAGCCTATATTTTCTTCCTGCAAGGTACATTCAACCTTCTACAGTCGACTCCGGTTATAGTCGACTCCGATTATAGTCACTCCGGTTAAAGTCACACTCTGGTTAAAATCACAGTTTCATTGTTTCCCAAATCTCCGCTTAGTGAAATCCTTATAAACAAACTCCACTTACAGACACTCCGCTTTAAATCATAACCCACATATAATCACCACTTTCTGCATTCTTAAATTGCCAAAATACTCTTTTTACAGTCACATTCAGAGAAAAAAGAATTTAGCATAGTTGCTTTATCTGTTAGAAAGTATTTTCATGCGGTATTCATTTCATTTTGGGTACTGAACACTGTATGGAAAGGCAAGGCTATTAAAAGTGTGAATCTAATGAGTTCTAAACCCTCTCTTGCAATTTTCGATCAATTTGAGTTCTCAAGTTTTGTAAAGTACGCTTTATTTCAATAAGGAAAGCAGATAAGCAACTTTGGGGCCTAAATGGCACTGTGTTATGTATGGCCTAGATGACATTGATATTTCTCTCGTATTTATCATAAGAACAATGAAGTTCATTAATTAAAAAGATCAAAAATCTCGTATTATTGTAGTTGAATCATATAAATGAAATCTAAATGAAATAAACAGAATTTTCCCACCATAGAATAAGCAAATGAATTACTAAGCACTTAGAAATGATTCATGTGCTTGTCAAACGGCTGCTGTTTTTATCATTTAGATGTAATTTGTATAACATTTAGATAGTGGATGCCCGAACATGCCATTTATTGCGTTTGAGGCCATGGCAGAGGGTTTCTCACCCTTTATCACGGTAATATCTATGATTTTCTGTCACTTTAACCTTTATTTTTGGCAACTTGGCATATAGTCACACTCTGCTTATAGTCACATTTTTCCCAAGAACATTTGGTGTGACTATAACCAGAGTCGACTGTACTACTTGTTTCATGTTTTCCAATCTTTCAATCATTTCTGTGGTCACGGCTCTGTTTTATTTAACCTGACAGATTTCTCATGATTTTTCCTGGAAAATCCCTGTTCTTATCCAGGTTCTCCGGGCCTTGCAGGCCTTTCCAATTTTTCCTCTTATTTTCCAAGTTGCATGTGTCTGGATGCTCTTATAGCCAAAGTGTAGACCAAAATCTTTCATAAAAAAAAATATTTTTCCATAGGCCTAGATCTCTGCTAAGATCAGTATTTTAGAGAAATTCTCATCTGCTTGCTTCATCAAGATAAACCCCATTTTCAAATCGTTTCAGAAGACGAAGACCCTTCTTATCTTCATTACTGTACCTAGAAAGGATGTTGGCCTAATGACCTTGACCTTATCTTTTATACATGCTTAATGCTGAGTAAATTGAACTGTGATTGGTAAACCTGAAATCAAGGTGTTGGAGCTTTCTTCCCCTTCGATCTGAAAATGTCAGATCATCATGAGGAAAGATGTTGTTGATGTGGTAGGGAATGATTCGCCTATGTTTAGATCATGCAAATAATAGAAACGAAGTTATTTAACAGAAATTAAGAAATAACGTACAAACCTCAGTCCAATACTGCAAACTAACTCAAACTGTTGTATCGCTCGTTCTTCAAGCGTCTGTTGTGTTATTGTATCTAGGAGATCTTCTACCCTTTTGTAGTTGTACCAAAATGTCCTAAGCTGGAAGATTTGTGTTGTTTTGTCCCATAACGGATTTCTTACACTTCATTACGTATTTGACCACTTCCGGTTACCTTATTGACATATCTGTATTGTTCGAATGATCTTCTATTGTTTTGCTTCTCTTTATAAAGGCTTCTTTTGACCATATACTAATAATAATGTTTGCACGAACGCTCGATCTATTTACCCTTGCCAACGTGTTTGATATTGCATCAGCACTTTATGCAGAAATATTTCATAATAAACTGAAAATAGCTTCTGACGTCACTATCATCTAAATTGATCTTTGGAATAGCACGATTGTATACACTCTTTTTTTTATAAAAATATCTAAATTTTTTCTGAGCCTCAATATTCTTAATTTTTTGCTATTTTGACGGCAGAAAACACGGATATAGCAATAAATTGTTGTTATTGTCATAAATGCCAAAAAAGCACATCTGTTATATTATAAATATGGTGGATAACAGAACAATATCCTTATTTCCTGTAAAACAGAGCTCATCGACACTAAAACATAAATTCTGCTCTGTTAGAGCAGATTATCATGAGAAGAGGCTCATGCCCTCATTGCAAAGCAAAGATAGCTTTTGAAAATAAGCTTGAGAACAAAAAAGGGTTCGGTTACACCTTTGCATTTAGATGCATTGACTGTGATCAGGAAGATAGTTGTTTCTTTTCTCCTTTTGCTGATAATGTCAGAAGAAGCCCGGGTCATCAACCATATGATGTTGATTTAAGGATGGCATTTGTCTTCTGTGAGATTGGCAAAGGATATCCAGCCATGTCAACTTTTGCGACACTCATGAACATGCCACCCCCACTGACGAAAGCAAATTTTGAAAAGATAAACTCAAATTTATTTGACTCATATTCTGATGTGGGAGAGGAAAGCATGATGGAAGGAGTCAATACAAAAATAAAATTAATTTGCCTTTAGCCATTAAAGAAGTCTTACTTCCAATTTTTTGTGACCTTTTCTTCCGACAAACTCCTATCAAAATGTTTTCATGTGCTTACCCAAAATGGGAATGAGGCGCTCAACCATGTCATTTGGAAGAAATGCCCCAAAAATATCTTTGTAGAGAAAGATCAGCTGGAAACAGCAGTCTACTCTGCAATAACCGAGTTCCATGGTGGCAAAATAGCTAGCTACAAAGTTATTAAACAGCTTGGATTACAATGTGGACATTTCAGGATAAATAGCGCATTCGCTACTGATAAAGCAAAAGTTCTCAAGAATAAAGAACAATCCAATGAAAAATCTAAAACAAAGAAGAAAAAGATTGAGAGCAGTAAGGAAAGGATTCCAAGACAAATAAATTGAGCTGGAAGGAAAAGAATCCTATGCTTCTAGCTCATTTTGATACTGATATAAGGACTATTACCTTTACGCAAACTTTAAACGCGTTTTTCTAGAAAGTAATTTTTTACTGTTCCACAAGATTTTAAAACATGATATCTCAGTCAATAGGAACTCCAGACACCTGAAATTTTCACACAAGGCTCCAAATAGGTCCATTTAGGTCGCAAACTAGAATTTTTGTTCTAGCTTGATCATATATCAAATTAAGCGCATTCTTGAAGAATGGACTCCAAAATTTTTTTGACAAAAATCAGACATTTGATTATAAGTTTTGGAATTTCATCACAACTTTGCCAATTCTAGTTCCTAGCCTTAATATTGATGTAGTAAATACACACAGAAAAAATTACTTTGCTATCTTGAGCCATATCTGAGATATTACGTTTTAAAATTTTTGGGCGGGGCTTTAATTGCGAGCTTATTAAAATGCCACACCCTTAAAGAATCTGAAAATTTACCAGTTTTTCAATAAACACCACCCCCGTAGACTGATATTAATTGAATGAAATCAGTTAAATTCATCTATTTAGTCATATATCAGAGCAAATTTGTAGGTATGTCCTAATAGGAGTCTACCACCTTAAATAGTCTAACTGACATTACTCCTAGTAGACAGGGAATTAACCATAACATTCTAGCAAATCGGGTAACCGAAAATCTGAAGACAGTTTTGGAATCCTTGAGGGAAGGCGGTCATTTTAAGCCCTGAGGACATTCTGGGAAATGAGCTATTGTGACGTAATTGATGACGTCATGTGACCTCGGTCACAAAAAATCCAACCTCCGAATATTCGGTCGCTGATCGCATCATTGGAAAGAGCATTGAAAACTGAGCAAATACCTATATTACACTGATGTTATTTGACTTACCCTTCAAAAGACAACGTATTGAAAAATTCAAAATGGTGGATAGAAATTGAGTGTATCTGTCTGTTTGCTTCGATTCTTTTATCGGAATTGAATGAGGGAACGGTTTTTCTTAATTGTTTCTGTATAGAAATGAATAAAAGATTTCAATATGACCCACTTAGTTGAAGTTTAAGCTAAGCTGAATAGATTTATTGAATTCATGATTAAATTCCATTTGTCCGTTTATGGCAGCCAGTTGGCAGACGAATGTCTTCAGATTTTCGGTTACCCGATTTGCTAGAATGTTATGGTAAATTCCCTGTCTATAGTGTTTTATAGATACAAATGTCTTGTTCTGTTACACTCTTCTTTTTTAATAAGAACCAGTAAATTTTATTTGAAGCTGGCTGTTCTTAAATATTCCTCTATTTTCAGCTTGAAATGTTCTAAAATTGTTCTTACTTTATAATGATTTGGGAGCCTGTTTTTGCTATCAGTTGTGTTAATTGGTTCAATTTAAATGTTGACTCTCTTGACCATCTGATATATCTGTGTGCTGTCAATTTGTTTGTTTTGTAATTATATGTCAGTCTCTTAGTTATTTTGTATAATTCTTGTATTGACCTTGAAATGTTCAGCCTCGGTTTGTTTTTAAATTGTTCTTAAGATTTGGCAAAATCTGAGGCTCGTTTTCTTATAAAATTGTTCTTATAAAAAAAAGAGTGCATGCAAGTGATCCAGCTGACCCGCGTCCGGAACCAACTTTGCATCTTTGTTATGTTTATTGCTATTTTTTATTTATGGATTTATCTTATGAATCTAGAATGAACTAGGACGTCCTTTAAGTTTTTTATGCCTTTTAAGTGCCAGGGAAGCAGGTGTGGTCCAAATGTCTTTTAGAGTTTCATGCTTGGTGATCAGGTGTCAATGTTTCTTCAATATTGCTCCAATTTGAATGATTGTGTTATCAAATGGTACAATAAAAGGGAGAAGTCTGGGTGTCTCATTATTTGGTAGTTTATCTTGAATATTAATTCATGTTGAGTGCGCTGGATAGCTTTGCAATATTATAGGAAATGATATCATTTTTCTTGATGCACCAGGAAGTACAGGAAAACGTTTTGTGGTTAACACAATCTTGGAGAAAATCATATCAAGGGGAAACATTGCACTTGCAACTGCATCCAATCGTCTCTACGTTACTTCACAGCACTCTCAAAATTCCCCTTCACACGCATTTGAAAGATCAGCCAACATGTGGCATATCTGACGTGGCACTAAGTTTTCGAAGGTCTTAAAGGATACGAAATTTATAGTTAATTGAGATAATTTGTGAGAATGAAAATGACTCGAGTAGGACTCGAGTTCACGACTTTGATAGCCTCGTTTCCAGTTTTGGTCGCGCGCCATGTTTGAAGTTGAGCTCATCGTTGCATTGTTTTCATAAATTGTAAGTTCTTATTTCGGTTGTAGTCAGACCTGTAAATTATTCTTCCTTAAAGGATTGGTTGCCGATTTAGTTGCAGTATGGAAGTGTGCATTACTTGCAGATTCAAAACTACCTTTTCTAAGAGACGTGTGAGCATTATTTAAACATTCAGATGCCGAGCTTTTGGTCTCACAGTTGAGTTTAAGTTAGGCCTATTTTTTGGGCCTAATAAAGACTGAACAGGTTTTGTACTCTGCACAAACCATACATGGCTCATACTTTTACTGGCCTGCTGAGAGCTTTGAAGAGTAACTCGTCTGCTCGGTAAGGGTGCTTATGAGTTTATTTTTATATCTTCTTTGAGTTCAATTAAATGTCACGTTGACATTTAATAAGGAATCTCAACCTTTTACCGGACTGGTCGAGATACCATATCTATCGTCAATGCACTTCTACATCAAGATAGTATGATCCCCTTGGCACTTTTTACAATCAACTAGCCCAACTTGCCTTAAACTACTCAATGTTTTGACTGAGAGGAAGTAGAATTTAGAAAATTGCTCAAGATGATTTGTGTGAATAAAATTGGCCCCATGACTTGGTTCTATGTGTCATTTTCTTTGCTGACGCATATTTATTAGGAGCAAAATCATCACAAATCAATAAGCTTCTCCATAAGAAATTATAAAAGTTAGGGAAAAAAAGCTTAAAACAATAGGAAAGGGGTAAGCATGGTTATGATAAGCTAGGGCAAGTTTTCACACTGGGAGTAGGATGGCAATAACTTCTTAGCCTAATTACTATCTTTGTATTTTTTGTGAAAATATGCATATTTTTGACCATTTATTTTGATTCAATTTTAGTGAATCAATGCTTCTTTCTTCATGTGAAAGCGAGTTAAATGAGGTAAGTTAGAGTTTCTCATTATTTGTTTATGCATTTTAATGACTACAATCTTTTCAACAAATACAGGAAACTGCTGATAATGCCATTGACAGAATTATTGATGGTATATCTGATGTCTGCCCATGAATGGGTGCAAATGAGTTGATTCTAAATGACATGAAATCCCAATATATGATAGTGCCAAAAAATGGACTACCTTATAATATGAAATTTCCTGATATTGAAATTGGTCAAACAATTATAGAACCAACTGAATCCCTGAGGAATCTAGGAAGCAAATGGGACAAGCACATGAATTTGTCTATACTCTTATTGCCAATGTTTCAAGGTTGTGTTTTATGAATCTTTGTAATCTTTGGTCAATCGAGAAATTAATTGATTGTGACACTTTACCCATGCCAACTCATGCTTTTGTAATATCAAAATTTGACTATGGCAAAGCATTGTTGAATGGTATTGCCAAAACTTCCATGTCTAGGCTTACAGTATGTACAAAACTGTGCAGCCAGGTAAATTAAGGTTGCTTCTAAGTTTGATCATGTGACATCCTTGTTTATAAAACTACCTTGGCTACCTGTGACGACTGATCTCAGAGTAAAGACTGGATTGATCATTCTTTCTTTCTTAAGCCAAATATTTGAAGCCAATTGCTTTGACTTGCACTTGGCCTCCCAATATGGCTGGCAAAGAAATTATATTGACTTGATTCTCTGTTAACAAAAGCTGCACGATTATTCAGTCTTGTAATAATTATTCATAACATCCCAAAATCATCAAAGCCCTACCAAGTGTAATCTCAATGTATTGAATTGGACCTCCCAGAATGACTGCCAATGAACTCATTTTAGAAAAACAGATATTTGATCCAGTCTTTATTTTGAGATCAGTGCCTGTAACATATAGACCAATGTTTTAAGATACTGCTGACTGTGTTCAAGATTCTCCAGGTAAGGGTAGAGCTAATGAATATTTGATGGAGTTGATTTCTATTTTGCAATCCTGGTAGATCCTGATAACAGCCAAGTTTTAAATGTGCCTCACTCTAATACATAGAATTGGAGCAATAGGACTTTTAGTATTTTTCCTAGAATACTTCTTACCTCAAGCTTTTCAGCCCTTCAGTGCTGGGGTCTTTTACTTCCTAAGTAACCTAATCATGTTAATTGCTTTGATCACTTCAGCTTATGAGGCAAATTGATATTATGGTTGAAAACAAAAGACTTGAGTGGGAACATCAACTTCACACAATTCAACTGCAAAATGAAAGAAAAGAGAAAGAGAACAGCAAATTAAGAGAAACCCTGGAACTCAGAAATCATGAGGTAATTTGCTCAGTATCTTTATTTTTGAAGTTCAACATGGAAGGCCCGAGTATTCTTGTATTTTACAAGACGTATGTTGTGTACTTCCAGAGGTCCACAGTACATTTTATGTACTTAAGCCCAAAGATCTTTGGTGTGCAACTTGTTTTAGAACTGTAGAATCCATTATTTTTCGGCGTAAATCAAAACATCTATGACACAATCTTCACAAGGCATGCCCCCTGGCTAAGGTAGGATCAATGATGCTCGATCCAATGTTACTGGGATGGTTCTTAGGAATGAGATTGTTTTGAAAACTCTTAAAGAAGATCATATCTAGAATTAAGAAAACTTAGGGTGTGGGTTAGCTTCACAAACTGATTAACGCTTGGTAACTGGGATACTCACTTGATCAGCTGAAGCAACTAATTCCTCCCACATGTGAACTGGATTTCTTGAGAAACTCGCCTCAGATAAGATTCTTACCTCCTTGAGTCTTCCTCAAAGCCGGGTATTCCTGGTCTTGGTGATCTTGGAGTTATCATATTTCCATAAGAACGAGCCATTTAAATCTTTTCAATGATTTTATCGACACTTACCTGAACCCCTTTAGTTTAAAATTCTTATTTTACAGATTGGTCAACAGCAGCAGCGCTTGGAAGGTCAAGACGAAGAAAAAAGAAAACTCATTTCAAAGTATGAAGAACAGTTGGCTGGACTCCAGTCTGAGGTATACCTTTTGATATCGTAACCTTAACATGGGTATCTGTCTCTATCTAAAATATGAGATTCTTATATTTCCTAAACTTAGGGCCTGATTATATGAGGCGAGCTGGCTTGGTAAACGGGCTGGCTCGGCAAACGGGCCAGCTCACATCCACAGTCTATTCCTCATAAAAAGTCAGTTGCTATTATATGCAAGTGAGCCAGCCCGGTAAGCGAGCTGGCCCGCTTTGATGCAACCGGGCTGGCTCGCTAAACGGGCTGGCTCGACTCCATACAACTCCATGTAATCGCATCAAACCGAGCCAGCCCGGCAAGTGGGCTGAAAATACACAATGGAGCACGCGCAGTTTCTTTTCATCAACGTGTCACAAATATCAAAATGGCTAACAAAGTTAGTAAATCTGCTGCAGCTGCTACTAAACATAAAGCTAAAGCCTCCGGATAGAAGTCTGTGTCAACAGCAGCAAAATTCAAATGGAATAATGAAATGGTTGGGGCATTGCTCGATAGCTTGATAGAATTCAAATCAACGATGGAATTCAACAATTTCTACTTTAACGCTGACAAACCAAGGCAGTACGATTCACAACTCCTGCCTATTTACATGCGATGCGCAGAACTGCGATGCGCAGGCAAATACAGCTGGTTTGGCCCGCTTGCCGAGACAGCTCTTTCACATATAATACCAACCTAAATTCCATCTCGGCGAACGGGCCAGCCCGTCTACCGAGCCAGCCTGCTTCCATATAATCAGGCCCTTAGAGGCTGCCAGAGTATCATAACCCCAACTTTCACCTCGATAGCCAAAATCATGTTGACAGCTTTGAGGGTCTTTAATTAAGGTACATGCCCATTTATATTTAGAGCATTGTATGAAGAATTTGAAAAATGGGAAAAGTTTGCATTTAAAGTAAAAAGTACTTTTTCATACCTTATAACAAGACATTTTAGACCCTAAATCATTTGAGGGCTCAGAAATGGTTCATTTCTATCCCAAACATTTTTGCTCTTTTTTATTCATGCTGTTAGCATGCCCGAACCCCCAAAATGACTCTATGCTTCATCATCATACAGTATTCAAGTAGTGTTGTAATTTGTTTACTTTCAGATAGCAAATGTAAAGAAAAATTATGGGAAATTACAGAGGAATGCTCACCGACAAACCTCAGATGCAGAAAGATTCAAAGAGCAGGTATTTAGAGATATAACAGTCTTTGGATGGTACAAAACTTCAATATAGCCAGGAAAATCGGAAGCATAGCGAAACGAATACATAGATTACTTAAACTTTTCGTCTGACACTCAACAGAGTAATATGTCAGAAAGAGAACGAAACAGAAACCTAACTGATTGTATACCCAGATGTGGATCGAAATAGGCCAATCAGAAAAGAGGTGAATGATTGGTATAGTGTAGGAAAACCAATCACCACCCACGATAGAGTGAGCTGACCAATAAGATTACTTTAAGAGTCCTAAGGCGAAAACGAACTCTTTCTGTCTACACAATAGGGGATCCCTTGTTTTGATGAAGACTGATTAATGACTAATTGTGGGTGGTGATTGGTTTTCCTACACTATACCAATAATTCACCTCTTTTCTGATTGGCCTATTCCGATCCACATCTGGGTATATAATCTGTTAGGTTTCTGTTTCGTTCTCTTTCTGTCGTATTACTCTGTTCAGCGTCAGACGAAAAGTTTAAGTAATCTATGTATTTGTTTTGCTATGCTTCCGATTTTCCTGGCTATATTTAGAGATATCTTTATCAAGAAGCAAAAATTGATAAGTTTGACGACCTATGATTTCAGTTTAAATGCAATCAGCATTGAGTATTGACATGGCACAAGTTTTTACTGGTGCATTAATGCACTTGCAAAAAGCCACAACAGGAAATTCCTAAATGACACTGACCAAAATTTCTAATTCAAGGACTTTCTATTGTGACATTTTACAAACAGCAGTTACAGCTTGTGCATTACGCATGGGGAAATTGCTTTCTTTTAGAAATATAAACCACAGTCCTTTGATAAAGGTTGGCCTTCCTATGATAGCTTTAAAAACTCACTATGCACCACAGAACTTGGCTTTCATTTGACTATAAAATCTATTTCTTCCAGGATTCAATCCATAGCAGGAAAATAACAAATAAATCAGACATAATTACTCAACATCTATGTAAATCAATATTTTAATACAACATTACTTCTTTAAAATGTGAATTACAGTTGATGAGTTTGAAAACACACGAGGCTGAGGTTTTCACAAAACACTATAATGAGGCTAGATTTTTGAATGGCAAATTATTTTCTGGGCAGTTTTTTTGTTCATATGATATGTTATTTGTTTACAGGATTTACATCAAGAGCAACAAACTTGTAAAATGAAATAATGCTAGAGAGAGCTTGCCAAAAATCTCTTGCCATGCAATGCTTTAAAGAAGGCGCTCTAGTGTTCATTTCTAATTGTTGATTACAACTAAACAGTGTTCATGGTGTAAATTGATATGTTTGTGATGAAATTAAACTCGTAGGTAGCACAAGAGAAGGAAATCCACACTAAACAAGTCAAAAAAAGCAAAGCAAGAATAGAGGTAGTTTATCATACTTTACTGATTTGTTTTTCAAGTGGAAATGAAACAAAATCTTGAATTAGCAATACTAATGAAGTTTCTCAATGTTTTCTAATTTAGCCATGTTTTCTGTATGCAACATCATATAGTATCTTGAAAATTACGGGTGCTGCTTTTTTAAAGTCCTTTCTCGGTATCTTGCAAAAGAGTCATTGCAGCAAAGAATTACATCAGAGAGACCAGGAAAAGCTAAATCTACCAAAAGTGCAACAGAGTCAGAATTTCGTTTCATTTCCATTTAATAGTTATTAAATAAAAAGCAAGCTGCAATGCACTTATTTACTAACACTAACCCAAGTTCAAAACTTTAAACCCAATCCTTATCTTGCAGCTTGATTGCTTTGCATCAATCAAGCACAAACATTTGTTGTGCTTCTTGCAACCTTGATTTCGCGTTCCATCGTATCAGCAAGATTATTGCGGGCATCAGAGGTCAAGACAATGTGATACTTCCCTCTGCACTCTGGCTCACTCTCCAATATCTCCTTCAATTTCTTGAAAAACAGCACAACTTGCTCTTCTTTCCAGCTGACATCTATGCCAGAATTCTGATGATGAGCCATGTCATACAAAGACATCAATGGTGTTGCATACTCCATCAAGCAGTGGTACACCTTGCCACTTGAGGCCTCAATCTTGTAGACGCTGTTCTTGTAAACCCGTCTTTGTACACCAGCTCGGTCAACTTCATGAGGATGGGTGTTGTCGACAAACTTTATACGTTTGTCAACATCGGTAAAACTTGAGTAGCAGTAACAATCTTTAGGAATGACAATGAAAACTTTTTTGTCTTGGATGTGGTCGCAGAGGTCTTTCCCATCAACTTCTTTGGTTGTTTGGGCGATGTTTTTTTCAAGATGTGGGAGGATTAATTTCAGATATCCAAAGTAGTAGCTCCAGGCCAAACCATCAGCCACATTCTTGCTCTCTGATTCAATCTTTTCTGAGATTTCTGAGCCAGTTGACGAACGAAGGCCAGTGACGTAAGAAAACAGAGGAACAAATATGATGCTGACGAGGAACATTTTGATGTGTTGCATGTTGAATTCAACTTTAAACACTGTTATCAAAGATGTTGAAATCGAGATGCCAACAACAAACATTATGCACAGCATTGATCCATGAGGCGGTAGAAAGCATGCGCACAATACATCCAGTGTGTTTCCTTTGTGCCTATAGATTCATAAAAACAGATGAGAAATTTAACAAAAAGCTATGTCTAAATGTTTTGGATTTCAATTTTTATGATTTGAAAAGTAGTGACTTTATGAATCATAAACTTATAAATTTTAATCATTATAATAGTTTTTAAGAAACTTGAAGTATCAAAGAGCCAGTCTCCTTTCTTGATTCCTTTTAAATCATTATCTTCAGTGTTTGAACTTTGGTATTAGTACATCTGTGCAAGCTAGACATGTATTGCAGCCCTTCTCATCTGCAAGCTGTTCGTTACGGATAAGAAATGCATAAGAAACAGATTTCTTAAATGACTCAAATATTTGGGATTTTAGGGTTGGTAAGAACCGTTACTGGCAAAAGTATCAACTACACTCTTTTTTTATAAGAACCAGTAAAATTGGTTTGAAGATCGCTGTTCTTAAACATTTCTCTATTTTCAGCCTGAAATGTTCTTAAATTGTTCTTTCTTTCACAATGCTTTGGAAGCTTGTTTTTGCTATCAGTTGTGGTAATTGTTGCAAATTTTGACTTTCTAGACCATCTAACATATCAGTGTGCTGCCAATCTACTTCTTTTGTGGTTATTTCTCAGTCTCAAGGTTATTTCTTAAAATTCCTATACTGAGCAAAATATGGTCAGCTTCAGTTTGTTCTTAGCTTGTTCTTAAGCTTTGGCAAAATTTGAGCCTCGTGTTCATATAACATTGTTCTTATATAAAAAAAAGATTGTAATTGAGATTAAAGTAGGAGTTTTCCCCTAGAAGTGGCAATAGAAATCAGCAAGCATCCTTAAAAGCCATTTTTAAGCCCCAGAAATGGGAAAAATGCTAGGAGCTTCTGGGGGCTAGAGCTCCGACATAGGCCCACAGTGCCCCCCAGTATGCTTCAATTTGTCCCCAGTCCAGTCTGCAGAGCATGTCAGAACTCGAGGAGATCTCAAGAGTGGAGCGCGAAATTTTTGGCCGAGTATTCCCCCAAAAATGTCTGAAAACACCTGAAAACCCCACAAAAACCTTCGTTTTATGCATATTCGCGCGTGCAAGGCCTAATCTTCGGCGTGCACTTGCAGCTGCTGCTAAATTGACTCGTGCGTGCAGTTGCCATACTCTGCAGACTGGTCCCCAGTTGTTTAAGGCAGTGATGAGTCATCACTGGCGTGCCTCCGCAGCTTGGGGCACATTCACCAATACCTTGGTATGGTTCTTCTTTGTACCTGTACATATGTCCTCTTTTAGAAATTTCAGAATACACATTTTTATTATAAGAAACCGGTTTATAAGAAACCTAGTACTAGAGCCCCAAAAATTTAAGAAACTTTTAGAACTACATCAATATCTTTAAGAAACTCCGAAATAAAGAGGACTTTCTGAGCAGGAAAGTAATATGTCAAGTAATGGGAAATGGGTTTTGTTGCTGTTTTAGATAATTTAAGAAAGTGCACAATGTTGTGTTGTCTTATTGTCGTATTAAATCTTCAATACAAGAAATATGCGAGGGAAAGTGCAAAATTTGATGTTAAGTGCGTATCTGAAAATAAGAAACTTTTAAGAAACTTTTAGTACTAGAAACTGGTGAAAAATTAAGAAACTTTTCATACTAGAACCCAAGCTAGATTTCTTATAAAAAAACGTGTATGATGAGTCTAGGGAAGAAGAGGACTGGTTGGGTGCCTATAGGTAGGTACTCGGGGTCCAATTGTGGTTTGTCATTATTCCAGTCCAGCGTTTTATGACATTATCCAAGAACAAGAACTTTATTCTATTGCAGGACTCAAAAATACAAACAGCGTTTTTTTAATTTGATTCTTCCTTTACTTGTTTGTTGGCAAACAATCAAACCATTGCTGCTGCATCGCTTTAATAATTTCGTTTAATATCGTCCACTGTTAGTTAACACATTTCTACTATTGTTAGAAATACTGATAGAATGAAAAAATGAAGACTGTAAATGGGGTATACCTTGTTTGGATGTGGCCATATTCCTCAAAGAACAAGCAAGACCTTCGGATAAGTTCTCCAAGAACAGCTCCAGATATCGACACAGCAAGAACGCTCAGGTCGAAGCTCCATCCCTTGTTGCTTTCTTTCTCACCCCAAATTTTCTCGTACGTAAAACCTGCCATGATGAACGCCACCAAAAAGCACCAGGCAATGATTATTGGTTTTTTCCCTCGCTTCTTTGAAATAGGCCCGAAGCCATTGTTTTGCTGATCCGAAAAGCCACCCATTTTGTTTGATTCAGTCAAAGAGTGAACAGCACTTCCACCAAAACTTCACTTGGTCTGTCACAGAAGTTTCTCTTCTTCGAAAGCCTGTAGGACAAGTAAATGCATGCCTTATCACGAGTTTATTTTATTTCACAATGGTATGAGAAGGTACTTTCCCTTTTTTGCAAGGGGAAGTACTTTTGTCTACGGTTAAGTACTTTCGATTCGTTACTAGTGGCCCGATTGTATACTACAGGGCTTCCACTCAATAAGTATGAGTCTCACATACAGCGTGTGCAATTTCCCCTACACCGTATGCAATTTCCCCCTTATTATTGATTGTCTCTTGCAACTTTCTATGTAACTGACGAAACCGTCCATCAAATTTCTTATTGATTATTCTATTATATGTAATTTGCTGGCATTCTTCTGTAAGGTGCTACACCCTTGTGTGGGTGATTGATATAATAAGAAAAAAGAAAGAAATTCATTTTTTCAGAATTTCAGAATTTTCATGTTATCAATGTCTGGAAACAATTATTTATTTCGACAGCAAATTGATAAAAAATACGAACTACAAACGAATGAAACAAAAATAGTAAAAAGAAGAAAGTAAAACTCTAATTTCGACTTCTCCAGTCACAGATATAACTAGATGAGATTAAGAATCAAGAAATAGGAAAGGCTCTTTGTTACTTTAAGTTTCATGCTTTCACAATCATAAGGCAGCCAAGGCAGCCTAAAGAGGGTCATATGGGGGGGGGGTCATGTTCCCTTGTTCCCTTATAGAAATTTCAAATGTTCCCTCATCGTTCTAAGAAGAAATGTTGATCTAAGAAAAAATTATACAATGACTATATTATTGTGGCTGTTGTTACAAGTTGCTCAAGTATTCTTTAAAAATTTTGTACATAAGATAAAGAGTTAATCAGAGGCCATATCTCGGGCCTATATTCGTTTCTTGTTAAAAAAGTGATATTCGTAATTTTTCCCCATAGCGTTTGTATTCCCCACGGTTATTATCCCAATTTTCCCCTAGGCTCTGCTCTCCTCCTGATATGGGGATTCTCCCGCAGATATGGAAACCCCCAATCGTTTTGACATGCAAGTGCTTTCACGCACCAGTAAATCCTTGTACTGTGTGCAGATGCAGCTCAGGGTCTCCCCCTTTTGAAATGCTATTAGAGAGTTTCTAGGTCTTCGTTTTACCCTTCCTACACCCTATTTCCCACTTATTGTACCGTATGGCATATACAGTAAAACCCGTATACATTCTTTTTTATAGGAACAATTTGATTAGGACACGAGACACGAGCCTTTAATTTTGCCAAAATCCAAAAACAAACTATGAACTAGCCTGCGTCACAGACCACAGAATGAATTCATCATTCATGGAAGTTTGTGGTCTGTGACGCAGGCTAGCTATGAACTGGATGAGGCTGGCCATCTTTACCAATACATGAGGATTCTAAGAAATAACCATAAGACTGAGTTACAATTACAAAACACGCAAGTGAGGTTAAAAATAACCCTCATCAAACTCAAACTAATTTACTTACTAATTTTTCCAATTAGCCTGAACAGGGGCCAACAGGCTCTCATTGAAATGGCCTTACTCCTAGGGTTCTCGAAAAGATACATGTTTTCTAATTCAAAATTCATTTTAAAAAGCTGCGTTTTTGAGTGATGAAATCTAAGCCTACACTTTCTTATACAGTATAAGAAAAATTTCATAAGAACTCGAGCCTCAAATTTTGCCAAAACTTAAGAACAAGCTAAGAACGAACCAAAGCTGACTATATTTTGCTCAATATAGGGATTTTAAGAAATAACCTTAAAACTGAGAAATTATCACAAAATAAGCAGATTGCAGCACACTGACATGTCAGATGGTCAAGGAAGTCAGAATTTGTAACAATTAACACAACTGATAGAAAAACAAGCTTCTAAAGCATTATGAAAGAAAGAACAATTGAAGAACATTTTAGGCTGAAAATAGCAACACATTTAAGAAAAGCTAGCTTTAAACCAATTTTACTGGTTAAATATAAAAAGAGTGTATAAGGTGCTGCTTCCAATAATACCCCTACGCGTGGCAGCACTCAAATGCTACGCCTACGTTATCAGTTTCGATTCCACATCCCTCATTTTGAAAGTGAGGCTTAATTTGAGCCGAGGTACATTCCTTTTTTATAAAAATGCTCAAAATATCACCTGTTTTTGTCCCTTATGCATATTCAAGTTATGGATTTTGCTCATCAAAATCAAAAATTATAAACTTAACAGTCAATGTCCAAAATACAAACTAAACATATTGAAATAAAATTTAAACGAAGAAAGTCCACAATACTAGGCTTTGTACCGGATCCTTTCGATGCTTGCGGCGAAGTAGGTAAAATAAAGCGAGACAGGAACAACGCAAGACGACACACACAGAAAAAACGTAGATAGATTAAATATTATATATACATATATACTAGCGTCTACCGCAGGGCGCTGCGCGCCCTTGCGGTATCCACTTTCTCAGTGCTTTGCACTTCGCTACGTCCATTTCCTCAGCGCTTCGCGCCTCGTCTTCATAAATTCCGAGTTTTTACCGAGTTTGAAAGAACACTTCTATGCCAACTAATATAGCTTTCATGACAACAAATACTTCTTTTGAGACACTTGTTCTATCAATTTCTTCAGCCCTTCGCGCCTTGTATTTATAGAGTCTGCTCGCCCTTGCAGGTATCCACTTTCACAGTGTCTCGCACTTAATATATCCATTTCCTCAGCGCTTCCTGCCTTGTATGCATAGATTTTGTACTATTTGAAAAATTATTTTCTATGGCAACTACGATAACATTTATAGCAACAAATACTACTATGGAGACAGTACATTAATTTGACGTCACATTAGATCAAACTTAAATGATTTTTGTATGTCTCTAACCAAACTTCGAAAGAAATGCAACCAAAGACTGTTGGTTGATTTGACGTCATAATTGCATCAAAGAAATTCATATTTTACCACAATTTATCTCAACTACTCGTCACGTTTTTGCTTTTCCTCCTTTATTTCTAAACGATTTGTAAAATATTTTCATCTAAGGACACTCCCAGATAAATTCTGGTTAGAATGATACCTTTCATTTTTCTGTGCATGGAGTGGTTCTTGAGTTTTAAGCGGACATACATACATACATACATACAAACATACATACAAACAGTTCTGTTTTATATATATAGATATAAATGTTGTCAATATTTCGCCCTGGCATACAGGGCTTCTTCAGGACTAAATTTACAAACGAATAAAGGCGGGGCTATATACAAAATTTGAAAAGTTTTTACAGTGATATGGTTGGTTAGTACGTTATAATGGTGCTGCTACGCAGAGGCTGGAGCGGTGGCAATGATTATGATAAGAGTAGTATAATAATAATGATAATTAAATAATGATAATAGAATAAATGTATTGGAAACTGGAAAGCAGATGAGTAGAGTATGAGTGTAAATAGAGATACAAAAATATAACTATAAATGATAGGTTAGATAGATGTATGTATAGATATGATTATAAATAATTAGCGGTCAGTCGTTCTGTTAAGTCCGGGTGTCAGAGTGTTGGCCAAGTCAATGAAATGCTGTTCTTTGGCTCGTCTAACACTCTCTCGTCCGGTGTGCAGTTTATGTATAGGTATAATCATTATACGTTAGGTATAGGTATTATCATTATTACTCGCAGCACGAATACAATAAAAATAGATTTTTTAGAAAGTGCCTTGGTAATCGAATTTGCTTCTTCATTTTTCCCTAAAAAAGTCATTTTCTTGATTCCAGGAACTTGAAGAGGAAGTAAAGTCTTTAGAAAATGAGAGAATTATCCTGACGAATAAATTGAGAGGAATGGATGATCAAAGGAGATCACTAGTTGAAAAAAGTGAACTCATGCAGGTACTCCTCTCGATAGAATTTTAACTCTCATACAAAATATGGACCCACCTAAGACCATTCAAGCCACCTGGGACCACTATAAAACCATTTAAAACCCTAGGTCTCCAAGTAAGACCCAAAACACGCATACCCAAAGGTAATTGTTGTTGACCCAAATGAAACTGGTTGAGTTAGATCCAGACCGTGAATTTCGGAGGCATTTTTACAGACCCAGCTGTGGTATCTTATGCATGATCTTCATCATCGAGTTCTTGATATGAATTATGGGGGAGTATGTTCTATCAGCAGTTTCCAACCACAGATCCTTTAAACCCAAAAAATTCTTGTATATTTTCCAAGCGTAACTAAACTTAGTCTCTTAGTAGACCTAAAATAAAAAAGGGAGATATCGATAGAATGATTACCGTATATCCGAAGATTTCCCGGTAGACCCAAGTCAAAAATTTCAATGGCTCTGACTTGTATACCTTGCTAAACCATCTACGCATATTTTTATAAGTAACTGCTGTATAGGCAAGCCAGTACTCGAAAAACTAAAAACTTAAGCAACTCTAGTGCTAGATAGAGGAATGCTAAGCAATTTGAGAATCTTAAATCTTTAGTTCTGATCCAATCAGCCATGAAAATCGTGCAGCAGCTATAGAGAAGTAGGTTACAGTGGTTATTAGTACCCCTGCACACTTTTGTATGCAAGTTACCACCGACATTTGTTGTACAACAACTTGTGAGATAGCATTCTAAGAAACAAATGTTCAAGTATAAAAAGCTAAGCGATTGCTTAGTAATTGTCAGTAGTCAAATTTGCCCTCCAGCTAAGCAATTTTCAGAACTAAGCATGATCTGAAATCGCGTATAAAAAGATTCGTGTACTATCAGCAGAAAACCACCAGAAACCATTTACATTCATATTCCACTCAAAAAGGTTCGTGCAGTACGGGGGGGGGGGTGTGTGCAGTAATGCGATGTATGTTCAGTATTTTAGGGGTCGACTGAGCAGTCTCATTCCACCCCTAAACAAAGTTATTTACTTACTCCATTTCCTTCTTATCTGGCTCATCTATCATTATCAAGCTTTATGCCTTTGCAAATTCCTACCTTTATTTCTATAAGAATACATTTTTATTTTAGGAGCAATTGCTTGGGTACCAGGGGCAGCTCACCAGAAAGAAACAGATGCTAGAAAACTTAGAAGAAAACCACGTGCAAAGATTATCAGAGCTTGAAAACGAGGTTCACCTTTTGGTTTTGAGTTGATCTGCTTGACATCTCGTAAATTAAAAGCCCTCTTGAATAAACATCCCTTTTATATGAGGGGCCCCCTTCCACGCTCAAATATTGAATATGTATGCACCCTACTGTAGTACACCCTTTCAGCACGTTTTTTATTTTATAAGAAAGTGTCAAAATATTCCAGTACTGGAACTTCCTTTGCAAATTGCCAATTCCAGTACTGAAACTTTATTAAGACCACCTTAGCAATATTTAGCTTGAATTTTTCATGCATGCTTTTGTCAACAAATAGATTGGAAAATTATCATAGAAGGGCAGATCATATTAGAAATAGACTGCGGGGAGACTTTGATCCTCGTTGTAGTACAAAATCCTCAAGAGTTTCGGTTTTCTCCAATTTTTGGCAGGAACTAATTTCAAAACTTTCTCAGCTATGAAAACTTATTGAACTTCTTGGTGAGTCGAAAACTGCTTTCTTATAAAGTACTTATAAAAAACCGTGTTTGTCTTCTACTTTAGATTAGAAGTATTCAGCTACAAATTTTCGACTTTCTCAATCAGTTTGTATTTATCAATGTAGTCGTCATCAGATTCAAAAAAACTTAACTAGGATTCTCTTTTCTTTAGATTTTGCAATACAAAGACGATATCCAAAACTTCAAAGATAATATTACCAGGTTTTTATAGTGTTATGAAATGTTTACCTTGTTTTAAAATAATATGTTTAGTAGCATAAACTACAGTAAATTACTATTTCTCTATCCCAATATCCCAGTTTGTTCATCTTATGAGCTGATAAATTTCAACCATAGATTGTTTCAATAGGATCAGACTTAAAACAGAGTCTTGTGGAACACCCGAAAGAAGTAATTTGAAAGGGACTATACTACTTTTCTAGGATGAAATTCACTTCATGGAGAACGTTTATTTCAGCCCACATTTACGCTTTTGAATAAAAGAAATTTCTATATTCTGTAAGTTACAATTTCATTTTATTCATTAGTTTGAAAGATGCACTCAAACAAGCGAGAAATGGGGAAGAAAGGAACTGGACGGATCAAATAGAATTAAAGAAAGAAGTACAAGATTTGAAAAGAAATGAAAAGGTGCGAACAGTTTTTTCCATTTGATTATTGGCAGTACTTTTTCTTTGCTCACAAAATTGCCTTTATCTAGGAAAAACACAAATTGAAAAGATCTTGACGGAGTTTTATTCTGAAAATTTGAAGCTATGAAATACCATTTGAACAGTATGACTCTGGTGCATCCTCTGGATTTGATCATTTCCCATCCAGATTCCTTTCGTACCCTTTTTGTATCTCTTTCTTTTATCACAACAAGTTATGGAATGGCCTTCGTTTTATAACAACTCAACAAGTATGACAAATGACAATTTCATTTAAATCAAAAAACTATAAATTAAAGTACACTAACGAGAGTTCTAAATTTGATGAGGGGTGGTGCAATTTATAAGATTGATGAGCCCCAGGTTGGTCCATCAAATCGATTGCCCTAATAATTCAGTTGGTCCCAATAGCTCAGTTTGTCCCAATAATTCAGTTTGTCCCAATAACTCAGTTGGTCCCAAGAACTCAGTTGGTTCCAATAGCTCAGTTGTTCTCATAGCTCAGTTGGTCCCAATAATTCAGTTGGTCCCAATAACTCAGTTTGTCACAATAATTCAGTTTGTCCCAATAACTCAGTTGGTCCCAAGAACTCAGTTGATCCCATCCCAATATATCAGTTGGTCCCAATAACTCATTTGGTCCCAGTAACTAAGTTGGTCAACCTATAGTTGTACGTCTTTGTTTCACAGTTGATGTTGAGCACTGCTTGAAAGTGCACAACGAATGTCTTATCCTCTCTCTTTACTGTTAAAATTTTACATGTAAATATTGGCTACATAAATGTGATGCTGAATATTATAAAATCTTCTCTAAATAACGAATATTTCTGGATAGGGAACCAAAAGAAGCGTTATGGTCTATTCGATCAACCATGACCTTGTTGGCTGAAACAATTGCGGAACAAAAGACAGAGCTCTCTCGATTTTGAAAAACTTGCACAAAAAGATACAACAATAGGTTTCCTAACCATCTTTCTATAAACGATGGTCTCAATAACTCAGTTGGTCCCAATAGCTCAGTTTGTCCCAATAATTCAGTTTGTCCTAATAACTCAGTTGGTCCCAATAACTCAGTTGGTCTCAATAACTCAGTTGCTCCCAATAACTCAGCTGGTCCCAATAACTCAGTTGCTCCCAATAACTCAGTTGCTCCCAATAACTCAGTTGGTCCCAATAACTCAGTTGCTCCCAATAACTCAGTTGCTCCCAATAACTCAGTTGGTCCCAATAACTCAGTTGGTCCCAATAACTCAGTTGCTCCCAATAACTCAGTTGCTCCCAATAACTCAGTTGCTCCCAATAACTCAGTTGCTCCCAATAACTCAGTTGCTCCCAATAACTCAGTGCGCCACAATAGCTCAGTTGCTCCCAATAACTCAGTGCGCCACAATAGCTCAGTTGCTCCCAATAACTCAGTTGCTCCCAATAACTCAGTTGCTCCCAATAACTCAGTGCGCCACAATAGCTCAGTTGGTCCCAATAACTCAGTTGGTCCCAATAACTCAGTTGGTCCCAATAACTCAGTTGCTCCCGATAACTCAGTTGCTCCCAATAACTCAGTTGCTCCCAATAACTCAGTTGCTCCCAATAACTCAGTTGCTCCCAATAACTCAGTTGGTCCCAATAACTCAGTTGCTCCCAATAACTCAGTTGCTCCCAATAACTCAGTTGGTCCCAATAACTCAGTTGCTCCCAATAACTCAGTTGCTCCCAATAACTCAGTTGCTCCCAATAACTCAGTGCGCCACAATAGCTCAGTTGCTCCCAATAACTCAGTTGCTCCCAATAACTCAGTTGCTCCCAATAACTCAGTTGGTCCCAATAACTCAGTTGCTCCCAATAACTCAGTTGGTCCCAATAACTCAGTTGGTCCCAATAACTCAGTTGCTCCCAATAACTCAGTTGCTCCCAATAACTCAGTTGCTCCCAATAACTCAGCTGGTCCCAATAACTCAGTTGCTCCCAATAACTCAGCTGGTCCCAATAACTCAGTTGCTCCCAATAAATCAGTTGGTCCCAATAACTCAGCTGGTCCCAATAACTCAGTTGCTCCCAATAACTCAGTTGGTCCCAATAACTCAGTTGCTCCCAATAACTCAGCTGGTCCCAATAACTCAGTTGCTCCCAATAACTCAGCTGGTCCCAATAACTCAGTTGCTCCCAATAAATCAGTTGGTCCCAATAACTCAGCTGGTCCCAATAACTCAGTTGCTCCCAATAACTCAGTTGGTCCCAATAACTCAGTTGCTCCCAATAACTCAGTTGCTCCCAATAACTCAGTTGCTCCCAATAACTCAGTTGGTCCCAATAACTCAGTTGCTCCCAATAACTCAGTTGGTCCCAATAACTCAGTGCGCCACAATAGCTCAGTTGATCTCAATAACTCAGTGCGCCACAATAGCTCAGTTGGTCTCAATAACTCAGTGCGCCACAATAGCTCAGTTGGTCCCAATAACTCAGTTGGTCTCAATAACTCAGTTGGTCTCAATAACTCAGTTGGTCCCAATAACTCAGTGCGCCACAATAGCTCAGTTGATCTCAATAACTCAGTTGGTCTCAATAACTCAGTTGGTCTCAATAACTCAGTTGGTCTCAATAACTCAGTGCGCCACAATAGCTCAGTTGGTCCCAATAACTCAGTTGGTCCCAATAACTCAGTTGGTCCCAATAACTCAGTTGGTCTCAATAACTCAGCTGGTATCGCAATGACGTGCCAAATCAATGGTCATAGGTTCGAATCCGGTTCGGGTCATTTTTCATTCTCACAAATCAATTCGATCGATTTTCCAAATTCTGGGTTTTTTCAAAGCTGTGAAATCTGCAACAACCAGCTATTGTAAGAATTTATAGCCTCGAGGTCTTCTGAAATGCTAGAAGAGTTATACTAATAAGAAATATTTTGCTTGAAACATTCCAATCATCTGAATGTGTTGACTTGCAATGATTAATTTCAGGTTTTCCAAGCTGAAAATTGCAAGCTAAAAGATGAAAAATACACGATGCAGAATGCTTTAGAGGTAAAGACATTTGAATCACGTATCCAAACCTGGTTCGAGTCCTACTCGGGTCATTTTCATTCTCACATAATATTTTCCTTGTTTTTTTTTAACTATTCGACTAATTCTTTTCATTGTTTTTTAATAATTATAGATAAATATTAATAATAATCAGAATTATTTTCAATCTTAGAAGAGAAATGAACAAGTCGAGTCACTAGAGGCACAAATTGAAATCTTGCAAAGACAGTTAAAGAAAAAAGATGACGAATCTAGGTAAAATTTCTTTAACATTGAAAGTATATTCTTTAATGTTTGAAGTATTTGACAGTACGTCTATGGGCTCATTACACCGTTGTTCCTTGAGCAGGGGTCTCCAAAAACAATTATATCATAAAGCAAGGGAAAAGAAATTGTTTCCTAAACAGAATCTTATCTAGTACGATAGTTTGCACCTCTAGAAGTTGGGAGAACAACAATGTAGTAATGAAACCCAATGTGCCCTTCCAGTTATCACCACACTGGCTGTGCAGCAACTCGTAAACTTTGCCATACGATGTATGGTTACACATTCTTGTATTCAAAAACTAAAAAGTGCCCGAATTGCTACAAGACCATTGAGCTAAAGATAAAATGGTATAATGTCGCTTGAGATACACAAGAATACTCAAGAAGTTACAAGACCAACAAGCAAATACAAGTATATCTTGTGATCAAGAGATCCAGTGTGCCTTCTCGGTTATCACCGCACTAACTGTGCAGCCACTCGTAAACTTGGGCATTCGATGTACAGAATCATAGTGTCTGTTGCTTATATACTTATACATTTTTCTGAAAATATCTTATTCCAGATCATCTTATGTATCTATTTCTTTAAATTCTCATCTTTATTTTAGATACATGTATAATTTTATGTCTGTATACATTTATCGTCAGGTCTGCAGAAGTTTCGAAAATGCCATCTCAAGATCAATCAGAAGTTGTCCGGAAGCTACAGCGATCAATTAACAAGTATCAACATGAACTCGAGTGAGTTTTCAGATGTATAATTCTCTCTTATCTCTATAGCTATGGTGTTGTCTGACACTGCATCGTAGTGCTCGATACACAGAAGTACACAGCGATATAGAAGAGAAACAAGAAAGGAGACTGGCTCTCTTTGACTGAAAGTTTAATGCTTTCGCAATCATCAGACAGACCATAATCATCATATTCATATATTACAGTCTGTCTGATGATTGCGAAACATGAAACTTTAATTCTCTTTTATAAAACCAGTATCTTCCCTTTTCCTTCATTGTTATTCGTAGATAGTCATACGTCAATTAGAGTGACAAGGGACCCTGTGAAATTATTTGAACTGCAGTGCCACATTTAATCAACGTCCATTAACCTCTGCATCCCAAGATATCATCTCTGTGACATTTGTGTGTTTAGTTCGCCTTGTGAATTTTTATACATTATTTGTAAAATAAATCTTATGAAGATTGTAAGCATGTTAACCCATCATTTTCTCCCCAAAGATTGGCAGACATTTAAATTTTTCAGATTGTTATAGATTTTCAGTCAGAAAGTATTATTCTATTATTTTGTTTCCAACACTCAAAAGCTATGATGAAGATTGAAGCTTACTAATTATTTTCTTCCTTGATACCTAGGTTAAAGACAGTTCAGGGTGAAGTTATGTCTCAGACATGCAAGCAACATGAGATAAAGTGAGTAGAAGTTATACCCTTGGATTTCTTTTCTTAATTGATCGCAATTGTTTTACATTGACTTGTGGGCCGAGTTGATCGCTACATTATGCTTGATAGTAATTTCTTATTCTGAGATTCTTTATAAAAGTAAGCAATAAAAGACCATGAAGAAGATGATGTTGATTATTTAAGGAATGAAATAAGGAATACATCAAATAAGTTTTGGTTCACCACAACAGCAGTGGGTTTTTATATATGTGGTGGTTATTTTGTAATCATTTCCAACTACAAAATCGGTCTTCCAAGTTGGTTGCAACATATTACTTGATTGCAATCGCTTATTTTTGGAGATTTAAGGTCAAAATAAGCAATGATAGACCATAAATTGAGGATGGCTTTTTATTAAGGAATGAAATAAGCAATACCTTTATTAAATTTTGGCTCACCACAAAATCAGTGGGTTTTTATATTTGTTTGGTGGCGATTTTGTGATTCTTTTCAACTACAAAATCGGTCTCCCCAGTTGGTTGCTACACATTCCTTGATTCCAGTAGCTTATTTTTGGAGATTTAAGGTCGAAATAAGCAATGATGGACCATTAATTATGGATATCTTTCTATTGAAGAATAAAATAAGCAATAATCCCGATAAGGTATGGGGAGTCAATATCTTTTTGAACATAATTTTCAGATTTCTATTGCTTCTAATTTGTGCACTAAAATGCACCAATGCAGTTATTTTCCAATAGCACAAGGAACATGTTGCACTTATAGCACATTTTGACCAAATTGTATAGGGATAACGCCTAGTAATACACCACCCCTTTTTTCGATGAATCGAAAAGACCCATCAGCTCTGCAGCTCCATTATTTTAGGTGCTAAAGCTACAGCCCTGAAATTTCTACCACAGGCAGAGGTATACCAGAACTGTGCGCTGAACCTTAAAGAGCTGATTTGCAAATACTATGACAATACATATTAGACTTTATTTATGAAAATCAATGAAATTTATCGAACTTATTTTCAACCAAAAAATATACTTGATGGAGACCTACTTGTATAAGAGTGGTTCAATTCAAGACAATAATGTTCAAAAAGCTATTCCTTCCTAAGAGATTGTATTTTCAGCGATTGAAACATAATCACTTAGATATTCAGCGATCGTTTCGGAAAACCCCTTACTGTATACTAGTTTAATTAGCTACAATAGACCTCTTGCACAATTACGTCAGTTCTTTAGAAATTCATTTTGAAACAAACTTAGCCTCGACATGATGCGAAGCAAAATCCCAAAGCATGCGTTGCTTTCAAACTCGCAATGCTATAAATCATGTTGAGGCTAAAGTTGGTTTGAGTGAATTTCTATAGAGATGGCGAAATTGGGAAATTGGTCAATTGTATCTTGAATCATTCTATTACAAGGATATTTTCCCTGCAGAATACAACAACTTGAATCAAAATGCAAACAGCTACAAGAACCTGTTTCCACAAAAGTAAGTCATCGATTTCATGCTTTTATTGTCACTTTTAATGTTACTTGCATTTGAGCTTTTATGACACTCGAGATAAATGATAATGACCTGAGCAGGATCTGAATGAACCCATGAACTTTCTCTTTGTGCGTGTTAGCTTCGTGTTAGCCTACCTAATACTGTTTACTATAGGGAAACGGTAACATGAAATTTATCACTACATACAGTGTAGTGCAAGATTCAAGTATGTATTGTAAACATTCGTTCTACCGATACCTTGAAATTGAAAATTACTGCCCACTTGATAACCCCTTGATTTTAAGCTTGATTCATGGTGGTTTAGAAGTGAGTAGGTGAGACTATGTCTAACGTACTAGCCTGCGAAAGACCCATGGCCTTGTTTCCAGCAGTGAAATTTTAATTTTTTAATTTAACGTCCTTTCAAAGGCAGTTAGTTGCATTTAGTCAACACCATCGAAGTTCACCCATCCAGATGTTGACCTCATACGCACAAGCCTAACTTCAGCTACCAGCCGCTTAAGCTTCTGGGCCACCTCACTAACTTGAACCACTGGAATACATCCAGAATCTGTGGTTCAAACCAGCTGGTTCATAGGTGCAAACCACAACTCCAAATGATTCTGAGAGCGTTTTCAAGAAGATGAGAGTGTTTTCAAGAAGATTAAAGCGTATTCAAGAAGATGAAAGTGTATTCAAGAAGATTAAAGCGTATTCAAGAGGTGGGGCCTATTGTTACAATCACTTTACAACCTAAATTCCCAATTAATCGCAGGAAATTACCAATAACTTTGTTTCTCTTCACACAGACTCTAGATTCGCCCAATTCAAAACATAATGCCTATCAGCTGGAGTGTAACAAGGTCAGTAATTATATGATTTCAGTTAATTGATAAAAATCAGCAAACCGAACAATATTAGTCACACTGAAATAGTTTTCTTCTCATCCAATATGTCTCATTAGACTTATTACATGAGTCCCAGATATCGCTCATCACGAAACTGAGGCTAGCACTAAACCGAGTCCGCTCAAACTGAGAGTTTGAGCATTCATCGAATTTATCCATAGCGATAACTGCGGCTCATGTAATTAGTCTAATGTCTCATCCAAGGCTGTAGTTGTAATTTTTTGTCTTCTTGTTTCAGCTGCAGAATATTTTGCACCAGAGTGAAGAGCAGCACTCGGCAGAAATATCAGGAATCAAGCAACAAGTATCCTCCCTTACCGAGGATTTGCATCATAGGTATTTTGAATTGAATTATCTTAGTCAAGATCTACGTAATAGTTATATTGAT
Organism: Pelagia noctiluca; assembly: GCA_963924455.1. Classification (NCBI taxonomy): domain Eukaryota; kingdom Metazoa; phylum Cnidaria; class Scyphozoa; order Semaeostomeae; family Pelagiidae; genus Pelagia; species Pelagia noctiluca. The sequence goes on along the minus strand of OZ004325.1, from coordinate 3,566,434 downwards.
TTGAATGACGTTAGTCAAGATCAACATCATAAATTCATTGAATTGAATCACGTTGGTTAAGATTTATTCCATTGGTATATTGAATTGAATTTTGGTAGTCAAGATTTGCAACATAGATTTATTGAATTGCATTCCCTTACTCAAGATTGGTATCATACGTGTATTGAATTGAATTACGTTAGTAAATATTTGCATCTTTCATCCTATTCAAAGTAGTTACGGAGTGAAAATTTGCATCATAGGTATGAATGCCTTAAATCAAGATTTTCATCATTGATTGGTTGGATTGAATACCCTTACTCAAGATCACCTCTCGTTGAATAATTGAATTGAATTTCGGGCTGTATACATCACATATTTCACAAGGTGTTCATTGCATGAAATGTGAATTATTCATCACATGTAAGATAGTATGCTGCTTCTTTGTAAGCTTATCCTCCCTAGCTTATCCTTTCTCGGTTGATGGTATTAGTAACAGTAGCATATCAATGCACTTCAAGTGTTACATTACAAGCATTTGTGCTACAAACTAGCAAACCCCTCGATTTTAAGCTCGACTTGTGATGATTTTGAGCCTGCACCGGCCTTTCTTTCTAAAACCAAGCAGCTGTGGTTTATTACAGACCTCTGCATCACTTGGTAGTTAGTCACACGTCTTGCAGCGGAACAACTGCTGTTGAATCTTCGGAAGGTTGGAATCGAAGATTGCTGGAACTAAGTTGAGGTGAATTAAGATTATCTTATTTCTTTCAGAGATGTTGCTCTGGCAGACATGAGCGAGAGGGCAACACGAATGGAACTAGAGCTGCGTGACCTCAACACTAAATTTGACAAAACAGTCGCAGAATTACAGGCAAGGGCCCAATTTGAGTATATTCCAGAATACTGTATTTTAACAGATGGAATTAATAGAAGTTTTATATCAATTACTAAATTTTTGTTTTCACATGTTTTATTAGATCAATACCAACACAAAAATATCGTGAAAATATTTTCTCTAACTGATAAATTACTATTTTACGAAAAGTTCTGAAAAATATTCCAGCAATAAGCATACATAAGCTGATTTGAAGTTGTGCTAAAATTCAACTAACTACCGAGGATGGTAACTCCTATAGCAGACTTAGTATGCTTGTTACTGTGGCAATCTAAAAGACGCACCCATAGCCTAGGCAAGATTTTCTATATTGAGTGCAATATTTCGTGAAAAGCTACCCCATAGCCAGGGCAAAAAGTTAAAGATTCAGCACCAGATTCAATTTACTTGACTCTATTCAAGAGAATCTTAATATATCAAACCAATAGCCGGGGCAAACGTGTACACACTTTTTTATAAGGAACCTAGCTCAGGGCCTAGTTCTTTAAGTTTCTTATTTTTAGACCTTTCTGACCACTTTGTATTTCTAAAAGTTCTTTAATAGTTCCTTGATTTCAAATGCTCATTTAGTGGATAGGAGTTAGAACCGACGTCAGAAAATTGTTAAAATTCAACATTTTGCAAGAAACTCTGATAATAAAACATGTTACAGCATAAAGGAGCTTAGACAAGGCCTGTAAAACGTAAAAGTTAATGAGAGTCATTAAAGAATTTGCATATCTAACACCATTAATTATGATATTATAATTATAAAGTTCCTTAGTTATTGGACCTTTAGTAGTAGAAGTTCCTTAAGTTTTTCGACCTTATAAAAAAAAGCGCGTAAGAAGGCATAAAATATGACCGGGAAAAATGTTGCGAAATGCTCATGACCTCTTTTCATATATAGGTGTCAAATGCTCAATTGGAAGCTTTGAGGCTGGAAAATCGCCATTTGCGAGAAACATCGGTTGACGATCAATTGACTTCTAATGCGGTATTCAACATTAAACATTCATTATAATTATATTGTATCACCACATAAAACTACAATGTGAGCAGCAGTGTGAGAGATGGGCAGTAAAGTAGTGAGAGTACGATTAGAAATGAGATGCACTATCTCTCAGTAGTATTGGGATGCTCAGTAGAGTGGAAGATGTGCAGTACAGTAGTGTTGTGGATGCTCAGAAATGAGGGCATTATGTCTTAAAAGCCTAGGAAATGTCTTGTAAAGAGTGAAGGAATATCATGAGAAGTGTAGACGAACCCCACTCTACTCAATATCCCAATTATTATCAGGGATAGCCTTTCACACTATTGAACATCCCTATACTTTCATTAATGATCAACTGCACTTCTGAAAATCTCCATACCATACTAAAAATAAATACATACACTACTTAACATATACATTACACCTATACACTATCAGAGACATCGTACGGCTATATATGCCAGGTTCGACGCAGACAAGAGAAGTCTCAACAAAAGCCAGTTAGGGAAGCTTCAGCCCATCAGATTTTCTAAAGCTTAAACAAAATTTCTGATGCCAGAATCTTGACATTCTACTGCATTGCGATTTCTTTTTTTGGAAAATATTTCCCAAAAATTGTTGTGTTAGAGTGAAAAAATTAGTGGTCCTGGCCTATTACGCCCCTTACTCCCTTCTTCTTATGGGCCTACTATATAGCAGCAATAAGATTTGTCCCATTAGTGTCTGTTATATGTTGGTATTTATGTAATTATTATACCAACATCTAGTTATTAATAAGTCAAAAACACATGTTCAATAGAATGATAAAAGATTCACAGAGTAAATTCATTCAATGTTCGTTTCAGGACCTCTGGATGTTTGAGAATCACTTAACAGAGATGAAAAATGCAAATGCAAGAGTTGTTGCACAACTAGAGGTAATTTCTATTAACGTCTACTTCACCTCATTTAAGAAGAAGCAGAATTTGGGAGCCGTTTTCTTAATGGTAGTAAACTGATGCATTTTGTCTCAGTCTCAACTTATTTGAACTGGTCTTCACTAGGCACACAGTTTGTTTAAATCCATTAAAATATAGTTAAATGAATGAAAAAAGGTTGGCCTAACGAATTAGTTATTGAAACATCCTACGTTCGTTGATTTTGAAGTAGAATACATTAAACAAGCATCGGAAAAGAAACATTTGGATTCGTTTGCTGAATCATTTTAAATGATGTATGATGCAACATGACTGGTTAAATGATTACAACATTCGTTAAAACATTTTTCTGCAAAATGCACGAAATATTGTACACGTTTGACCAATGCTTTAGAGGGCATAAGATCGGAGATTGCAATGTTTGCAATTTTGGTAGCATTTGCTAAAAGAACTCTTGAAATCTCGCTTATTTGAAATCTAGGAAGAAAGGATGATGCTAAGAAAGGGTGATGGACTAATACTGAATGATCCTGCAGTTTTCTAATGTGATTCATTTTCACATAGGGTGAGAACCAATATTTACAAAATGAGTTAGAAAGTTTGAGAGAAGACAAATCTTCCACTCGTTCTGGTGATGGACTCACTCAAACCTCTTTACAAGAAAGGTAATCAACTCAATTATTTTCCAAACTTACTGTTGCATGATTTTAATTCAGGTTTCTGGGCTGATAAGGTCCTTAAGCGCATTGTTCATGAAAGCTTTACCAATGTCTGTGATTAACAATATGACATACATTGAATAAAAGCAATTAATCGGGCAGTCAATACTATTGTATTGAGTTTCTAACTTGATATCAATTTTTTCAGGGGGAGGAGGAGCTAAAATTGATATACTGTAAATCCTCGAATGAGCCCCCACCTACGAATAAGCCTCCCCCCTAAAGTTTTATTTTTGCAAATAAGCCCCCCTCGAATATGCCCCCATGGTGTCTTATTCAAGGAATAGTATATTATTTCGAGAAAGCCCACACAAGACATAGCTATAAAGTATTATCATGTTGTTTCAAGGTTATTCTTATATTTCGTTTGAGAAATAGCTTTTTAGGTCATCTTTTAACATAGTTGATAAAGAAAATTTTGTCATTCTTTACGTCAACCTTGAAGAAAATGAAAAATTTTGAAAAAGCCCTCCCCTCGATTAAGCCCCAACCCAAAAATTCATTTTTGCAGATAAACAGCTGGGGGCTTATCCGAGGATTTACGGTAGTATCTTAAGATTTGATGGTGATGACTGTGGCTTGTTTACAGAGGAACTCTCCTCCCAAAATAAGTCTTAATAGGAATTTTCCTAGATATAAAATTGGGTGCTTGTCTTCTCAGGGCATAAGTGAAATCAATGCATCATCTCATCTAAGAAATTCAATATTAGGATGATTGATTTTTTATAAACATTGGTCAAAATTGTTACTTCGCATTAGAAAATAAAGAACAGTTAATAAAACATCATAACTTGAATATCCACATACAAACCATTGGGAATTAGTGAAGTTTTAGTGATGAATTTGGAAGGTTCCATTCCCATTCCTTGGCCATTGGAAGGGATGTTAAACTATGGTTGCCCCTGCTGGAAATAATGTCTTTCCGGCCTTTAGCAGGCTAGCACGTTAAACAGAAACTTATATTATTACTCACTTACCATGCAAACCTCATACGTGGTTATCTAATATGACTATTTTCATTTTCGGTTTGTTTCCAGAAATGAAGACATCAAACGTATTTCTGACTTACAAGAGCAACTTGAAACAACCATAAAGAACTACGAGCAAAAAATCGACCAACTAACTGAAGAAAATGAAAATCTTAAAAACATTAACAAAGAAGGTAAAATATAAATTTCATTTTGATTTAAATTTGATTTTAAGTATCGTTTATCTATTGATAGTGCTAAGCGGAGAGGTATTGAGCACTATTTTAAAAATATTTGTTATAACTCTGCAAGGTGATGTAGTACTGAGTTATAACATAAAGTACTGAGATACAAAGTTAAACATCATTTGGTGCGTGTGGTTGTTGATAGTTGATAGGCACATACACTTACTATCTTCGCAAGGTATGGGTTTATGTGCTAAGCACTGAATAGGTAAACTTATCGAGCAGTGCGACCCTGGTCCTTCCTCTCGATGTGACTACACCTCGTGATTCCTTTTGCCTTTTTGCCTGGAATTACAGAGAGCTGGCTAATTCTCTCCTCACACTTTGTGACAGGTCTGAAGGTGGTTTCGAACCTGGGACCCTTCGAACAAGGGTCAAGTGATCTAACCATTCGGCCATCCCCGCACACCCTAGGTAATCGTCCTAATTAGGCTTCTTAGACTGATAGTTTTTAGTCGTGTTTGAGTTTGGGTTTTCATGATTCATATGTATATAATATTTCTCTCATATTATTCAAGATCAACATGTTGGCTTGGTCAGCCAAGGACAGGAGCAGCATCATTTGAACCTATCTCCTACCACATCATTACAAGATGCGCAGCAACAGCAAACCAACAACGACGATGATGATTTTGGAAATCTTCTTGATTTTCTTGAGGTAACCTTTCCCATGTCAGTAAATCTGAAAGTATGTAAGTAAGAGTCTTTCATCGTTCGCTACCTGAAGAGCGTAGTTCAAAAGGGCAGGAAATTCTCACCCATCTGCTTTCATCTAAATCTTCTCGTAAATAAGAAAATGATATCATTTTTGTATACTTTGGCAGCCAAATAAAAATTGCAGTTGAATTATTTTTTTGTTTGTTGACCCCACCTCCAAGGGGAACATCTTGTGAATGAGGACATCCTGGTTATTAGGGTACGGGTTATTTTGGTTAGGGGTTTTAGGGCTAGGTTATTTGGGTACAGTACAAACACTTTAACTAATTAAGAAATATAGGATAAGTTAAGGAAGTTTTTAAGGTTAATGATTGGTATCTTTTATCCATATTATCTATTTAACCTACTAAGTTAATTTTTTCTTTCATTAAATTTCCCCTTTCTAGATCTTTATTTTGGCAAGCCGAGTATGATGTATCCATTTACTTTATATTAAAAACAATAATTTCATTGATTTAGGATACGAATCTCTCCTCTGGTAGAAACTCCCGGCGTCAGTCCATCACCACAGATTTCATCAAAGAAGAAAAGAAACGGGAAGAAGAACTTCAAAAATTACTCGCTTCCAGAATTTCCGATTTGGAGAGACAGACCAGTGCTACTCTTAAGAAATATTTATCATGATAAGCAGCACGAGGAAGATTTTTTGCATTTTCCTGAATCGTAAAGCATCAAATATTTGATTTTGGGTCTTGGACAGGGCAATCACAGTATAAACCTACCCATAAGAAACAGAATGTCGCAAAACCAAGCTGCCTGGTTTCTAATAGGTTGAAAAAAAATTGTGAAGAATTTGAAATATATTCAGCAGGAAAGGCACTGAATTTGCATAAAGTGCCAAATCTGTTCAATCAAAGTAATTTTCTCGAGCAATATGAATTCTCAAGCTGAAAATCTAATCTTCAAGTTTGGATGCGCTTCTATACTGCTGGCTTAAGTCTCTTTTAAGTCAGTTCCTTATTGGCGGGTTAGAGCTGTATTCAAAGGATGTGTATTTTCGAAGAAGGTGCTTATTTCGGTTTTTCTTGTTGTCGGAGTAAAATAAAGTAAATAACAGAAGGTGAAAGAAAGTTTACGCAGATACTTTTCTCTCCACGATACAAAACAAGACCAAATTTCTTCAAATTTTCATAGCATAACTATCTACTTCTTCCATTTTAATAGCAAGACTAAAAATGGCAAACTTGCTTTGATCAAAATTTTGGACCAGTGCCCATTTCTCAAGCTGGAGGGGTCAGGTACTTATGCAAGGGTGAGCTCGTTTTAAGGGGGGTGCTGATTTGATGCTTTATCGTAGCCCCAGTGAAATATCTTGTAGGGATCTAGAAGCTCCTATGTAAGATCTTACTGTAGGATCTTATAAGATCTTATACAGGATTTTGTGCAGGATCTTACAGGATCCTGTATTGAATCTTGTGCAAGATCTTACAGGATCTTGTAGAAGATCTGACGAGATCTCGGATAATTTCTTGTTCAAGATCTTGTATGATCTTAAAGATCTGATCTGTTATAGATCATGTAGCTATCGACATGGCTTTTATAAATCAAACAGGCACAATTCATGTATCTTTAATGAATGCATTAATATATGATTTAGCTTAATCAGCTCTAGTTTCATTATGAAGATGTTAAATAGGCAATTGTAAATTTGTATATCTGTATGTTGCTGAGAATTAAGATTTGTATACCAACGTCTTGTTTAAAATATTTTGAAGAAAGTATTTTCATATCTTTGCAATGAAACTTTCAAGCTGTTTGATGTATGTAACTCATTCATTTCTTTGGCACTACACAGATATCTGAGCTGTGATGAAAATGGCTGTTTTTAGGGAGATGGTCTCTAATTCAAGACATTTTTTTTAGATTGTTCATACAGTTTTCATCACTGGTTTCTATCACTACTTTTGAGGTAAGATTTATGCTTTTAGAGATTTCTTTTGTAATTCAAATTCAAAATTATAAGAAATGAACATAAAAGAAACTGTAGCCGGCCACCTGAGAGAGTATTTCCTCTATTACAATATCTTTATGCTTCTGTCAATATTGTAGGGAGTTCCAAAGAGTAGCAAATTTGAATGTTGAGAGTTATGTGGCATTACCCCCTGTTTCCTTAGGCAATTATTTATAAGAATATTATCATAAAATCAGTCCTGTTGTTTATGAAACAGGATTGCTGATTTGATATTTCGAGTTTCTTTCATGCAGGGACCTACTGTAGTGGCAGCCAGGGAAAATAAATATTTTTGAAAGTTTCTTAGATTACCACAGAAATAAAAAGTCAGCTGTTCTATACTATAAAAACATCCATCCAAAAAAACTAGTTCTACAAGGAATGAAGTGAATAAGTCCATTATCAAAGCTACAAAATAAAGTTGTTAAACAGATATTTTTCGAGCTAAGTTACATTTCTATTACAGTTAAAATTGTTGTCACAGTTGCTGTGGACTTCAAAACTTTGATCTGCAGCCAGTTTTTCTATTTCTTTTCCTTGGAGTTTTTGAGAGTCTTTTGCAACACAAAGGCATCTGCTGGCTCTATCCTTTTGTAATAATTCTGTTTGGTTTCAATAATTTCAAAGCCAAAGTTTTTGTAAAAGCCAATGGCACCGTCATTGCTGATTTGAACATGTCTAAAAAGGAAATTGAAATGAAGTAAATATTGAGCTTTATGATGCTTCAGAACTGTGGGCTTTTTTATTTCTACAACAGATGATCTTCTACCAAGGGTAATTCCACTCTGTTTCAAAGCTTACGAGATCTTTTCAAGAACACAAGGATTTTCAGAGATTTTCAATAGAACAATAGTATTTTCAAGATAAGTGTATGAGATTTTGGAGAGTGATTTGCCCCTGACTTCTACCATCAGTAAGTGGGGTTCTGCTCAAAAAAGGAATGCCTAGGTACCACCAGAGAGTACTCCTCAGGTCATTCCTGGTGAACTCCTACTCGGGTCATTTCATATCATACAAAATCATCTGGATTGATTTTTCAAATCCTGCTTCTTCTCAAGTAAAAAGTTCCTGTGATTTCTTGCATCATGTAAAAAATTGCAGGAGAGGAAGAGTTTGTGCTTGATTTGCTGAAATTAGGCATGGAAAACTCACAAGGATGAGATTAATCGTGATGTAAAACCACTCTAATTTGTAGACACTATTCTGACTACAAAATTGCAAACACCTTCCTCAATAGATTTTTAGTACATTTGTACAATTTCTTTGACTCAAAGCAATTTGATTAATGAGAACAAAACATATTAAGAACTTACAGATAAATGCTGTCAAAATTATTGTCTTTCTCGCATATTTTCAGCACATGCTCAACCATCTTGGTCCCTGCCATAAAGCAAAATAAAACATCTATCAATATCTCAAAGATTCGAAACATTTAACATCCAACCAACATTATGCTGAAAATTCTTCCAGACCTTCCAGCTCTCCCAATTTCAATTCAATTCATTCAATTCAATATCATTCACAAATTACATCTGAATACAGGATACTAAAAATATGTAATTTACACAACCCAAGAAAAGCAAAGCTTATCTACCTTGGGCTGTAAATTAGAATTAAAAGCTATTACAAGAAAATAAAAAAGTACAATTCTAAAACTAGCAAAAAGTATAATTCAACAGTAACAATAAATGCGTCATAAAAACCAGGTAATTGAGGTGTTTGAAGAGTATTTGATGATGAAAGTTGTTGATACAAATGTTAGAAAGATTGAAAGATTAAAATCTAATAAGAAGTAAGATAATGTAAGTTGATTCTAGACTCAGATTAAGTTTATATTTTCAATTTAATATCTAGAAATGAAATATTTCACCCTGACACTCCCGGCTAGTCCGTTACAGATAAAACACAGCCAATGAAAAGCAATACAAGGCCGAAAGGATCAAAATTCTTTTTTGCACAAATTTCAAATAGATTTGAATGATCTCGTACCAATGCCAAGCCTTCTGTATGGCGCAAGACATCCCAAAGTCATGATATACAGCCTCCTGGAGTTGTCTGATTTATCCACCCTGCAGCACACTGCACCAACAACAACATCGTTATAGTAAGCTGTGATAAAGATAAGAAGTCAAAAATACTGAAAATGATTTTTGAGAAGATACTGATAATGTTTTTTATGAAAACTGACAGTCTTCGATTGGTAAAAAAAAACTCCAAGATGGCCAGGAAAATTGGAATCATAGCAAAACATAATAACAAGCTCTTGCATCTAACACTCATCAGAGTAGTACATCATAAAGAGAATAAAAATGAAACTCAAAAAATTCTTATACCAAGATGTGGATCAAAATCGGATACTGAGAGTGATTATTCAAGCACTTCCAAATGTAAAAAGCTCTACCATTTAAATTCGGACATAGCCTAGTGGCACGAGAAAAGGAGAGTCTAAGAACTAAAAGAGATATCTTCTTTGATTCATCTTTCCATGTTACATCAATCGTTCACCTCTTCTCTTTTAGTTCTGAGAATAAGCCTTCTTAAATCATCAATATTTCTTCTTTGGTACCAAAAGGAAAAGTTTCACTCCGCTTTTATGAAAATTTGAATTTGCTTTTCAGTTAAGATGCATTGGGATTCATGTAATAGAAAGAGCGAAAGGTCCAAAGAGTACTGATTCTGAGTTTTTACTTTCTGTTTTTAACTGATATTCAGCTATTCAAGGATAAATGTAAAGTATTAAAACATTCATTGCACGGACAATATCTTTCTTACCTAGTTTAGCAAGTTCCCCAACTTCCAGGACATCTTTATAGAACTAAAAAAGATCCAGAGGTGCTGGTTATTCAGAAATTTACTTGAAAGAGACATATTAAGCTCTACCTGAAGCTCTAATAACTTACCAATGTTCTTACAAAAATAGGACAAATTGGCTGAAATGGACGGCATTTCTGGGGTTACTGGGTTTTCATCACAATTATTTTACAACTAGAGAGCAATAGGCTTACTTGATGGAATTTGGAGAATATGGAAAGAAAATTTGCTTTTAATTTTGTGTGAATAAACATTACCTAGCCATGACAGGAACTCAAGACCTCTAACTAAGTTTTTTGTGCCAATGCTGTTACCACAAAGCTCAGACCAGTGGCAGATTTCAGGGGGTGCAGTTGGGGGCAGTTGCCTCCCTTGCCAAGGAAAACAACTCTTAGCATCCAATTTCCAGAAGTTTTGCACCAATTTGAATAGCTGATTTGTGATATTTCTGTTAAAAATAGCATTTAATAGCGCCACCATAAAGCGCCTGCCCTTTTCAGACTTTTTATAGATCAGCCCCTGACTCAGACAACAACATTGGCAGTTAAGTTTGAGAACCTTTGCATGACAAGAAACCAATATAAAACTTACCCTTGGGATTTGCCCTTTTTAACCTAACTATATTTTGCTTTTAAGGAATAAAGAAACACTTTGAATTATTCAAGAATACCTTGTCGTTATAAGAAACAGGAAACACCACAGAATTTAGCTTCTTTAGCTGTTTGATGTTGTGTGGAGTTATATCTCCAAGATCTATTCTTCCTTTTCTGCAAAAAATAAGGAAATATATCACAGCCAAAAATTTCTTGTTACTTATTTCTCTAGGCGAGGCCACAAAGGAATTTATAAACTTCATAATAAAAAGATATCACTCGTTATACTTTTCACGCACTATAAATAAATGGTTGTATAAGATAAATATATGATCTTATATAAGATCAATATATGATCTTATATAATGATTCATATATGAGATTGTGTAACAATTTATTTATGGTGCATGAAAGAAATAACAAGTGATATCTTTGTGATTCCTATATTTTCATCATTTAAATCAAAAATTTAAGCAACTGACAATAAATCAGAAATGATGAAGCTATGGGGTGTTGGAATAATTTTTAAGACTTATGTTGGACAAATTGTTCATAATGATCACCAGGCCTTTTCAGTATGTCAAACACTTGCAATATGATACATTAATAAGCTGCCACTTAGAAACTGAATTAAGAAACTTCAGCCTGCCAGAAAATAGCACATCTATACTTATAGATTAAATTTTTCAGCTTGAATATTCATATTGCTTCAGAAAATATTTTCTATTGAAAAGATTTGGGATTTCATGCAAATTCAGTGGCTTTCCTGCAGAATATATCTCAAATTATTCAACTATTTCCTGTCAACCTATAAGAAACTAGCCGCCCTGGTTTCCAAAATTAAAGTTTCCAAGTGGCGGGGCAGTGCTGTATACCGCCACCTTGTAAATCATCCAACACGATGATGTGCCACTCCTTGTAAACAATGTATCATAAAGTATCATATATAAATCAATGTATCATTAAAAAAATTGATTGGTGTGTTTCGATTTTTCCTAAGAAAACCTGAATAGGATGTAGTTTATGGGTAAATGAGATAAAATTTATGCTCTGGCTTTTTTCCGCAAAGAGTTAATTGGCAACAAATTGTTTAACGACCAGATTGAAAAGTTTGAAAACTGCGCCGGGAATTTTTTAAGGGGGTCAAAATGGCGCGAATAGAATGCAAATTTGGATCAAGAATGCGCATACCAGATAGTACAACTTACATACAATACAAGTAAAAATACAATCCCTAGCAGTTCATACTGGAGTAAAAGGGGTTATAATTGATTTTGAAGATTTAAAATAGGCGCAGACAAAAGCGTTTGTTGTGCAAATGCGCAGATGAATGCTGCTTATCAAGAAGATTGCGCGTATCAGATCGCGGATAATATAAAAGTGGGCGGATCCCCCGCGCATGTCAAACTTTCCAATCTGGTTTAACGATTGAGTAACAAAATACTTTTAACATTTCGTTGTCTGATTGGGAAAGTTTCCCAAGCGGTAAACGTTTCCCATTTTGGCCCTTTTCCTGGACTCTCTAGAACTTTACAGATTAATCTATGCCCATTTTCAGTTGTACATGTCTTTGGCTAGGCCTAATCATTAAAGTGTAAATTGGCCTAACAGGCCTAGGGTTTCGGTCGGGCTATTGATATCAATTAGCAGAAGGAGACAGTCTAGACTTTGAATACACGTATTTCAAGGTTTTCAATTCACTAATTCGGTTACCTCTTCATAGTAAAACGGAACTTTACTTGTACAGCACAACTTGCCCAAAATTTCAAACAGATCTTTATTTCGTTAGGCCAGCAGCTGTAGGGATGAACTGGCTGGCGCGGTGCCTTATCTTGAACTTGTGCTTGTGTATGTATAGAGCAGCCGTTGACGTCACTAACAATATACTGTGATTTTCTTCTCTGATTTCAAAAATACGTATTTAGTAGGCAGATCTAGCTTTTTAAGGTTTTTAAGGTCCTGTTCCGGTGAGCTGCGGAGCGTGTTTTCTGTCCCACACAAACACAGACAGGTTCTGTATAAAATTAGGCCCTAAATTCAGAGTCTCAGTTTCGCTTGGCCTCTACTCACACGCTTCTTACTATAAGTACTTCAAGTAATAACGAAGATGGTCGGTGTTCCCGAATTCCCGCCAAAACGGCATTTCAGGAACGTTGAGATAAAAGATATATGCAGTACAGATTACGCTTACTTACGGAATCTTTATCATTTTGTCTTTCAAGAGTTTTCCTTTTTGGAACTTTTCTTTTGCATCTGATTGAAGAATAAAGAAGCCCAACTCTAGTGGTTTAGCTTTTCACCTTTGTTAATTTTTAACAATAAAGGACTGATAGCTGAATAGGCTTAGCGGAATTTCATTTATATTTGCATATTTCCAAGTAAAAGTTCGCAGAAAAAATTAGGAACTCTGTTGAAATCGGTAAAACACGATTTCTATAAGAATCAACGAAAAGAAGCTGGCTCGTCTAAAAACAGACAAGAATGGCCAAGTGGTGACTATGTAGTTCGCAGGTTCGAGCCCATCTTCTGACCTGATGCCTATAGTTAAATAAAGACAGAGTGCCAGTTTGCCATCAGCTAATTCTCTAAAATTCTAGGCAAAAAGATAATGAAATCACCACGTGTGATCACTTCGAGAGGAAGAGCTTGGGTTGCATTAAGATTAGCTAAAACTTATTGAGTAGTGTCTTAATACTTCGCACAGAAATACAGCAATGAAGTCATTGCGAAAATGAAATATGAAAATAGAACACTCTCTTCTTTTCGTAAGAACCACTAAGATTGGTTTTTCAGCTGGCTGTTTTTGAATATTCTTAGATATTGTTAAATATGCAAGTGTCATAATTTTCAAAAAAGTGCAAGTGTCATAATTTTCATAAATATGCAAGTGTCATAATGTTAATAAATATGCAAGTGTCATAATTTTCAAAAAAGTGCAAGTGTCATAATATTCATAAATATGCAAGTGTCATAATTTTCATAAATACCAAAATATGCAAGTGTCATAATGTTCTTACTGGGCTAGACCAGCCCCAGCAGTGTGCCTGTGATGCTTTCTCTTGGATGTGACCACATCTGAACTTGAGACAGGTCAAAAGGTTGGTTCAATTACTCCTGTATTCTAGAAGTTGTTTGATGTTTGCAGTGTTTTTTTAATGTACAGTTCTACATAATATGTGCAGTTCTAAATAATTGTATCGTAATGTGGTTCCAAAGAGAATAACGGGCAGCTCTAAATATTTTAGGGGGCAGGAACGATAAGAAAAGAGAATCATGATCATGAAAATACGTCAAATATGTCGCTTTTCGTCAATCTAGAGGCGTCAAATGCAAAAGTCGCTTTCCCCCTTATCTAATTTTATAACAGTATTGGAATTATCTGTTATTTTGAGAAGTCTTGAGCTTCAGAAATGCGTGCGACTCGTCAGGAACTGATTGATGATAAATAATCTAAACATGCAATACATACAAAGACGGAAGTTAGGTAACGAATAATTAGGATAATTAAGACACGAATATGATAGATATTATGTATATGACGACAGTCCTATTAAATTTTATTGGGTAGTGATAACTAATTTATGCAGTGATCAGATGATCTCATGCAGTGATACATGACAGTATGCAGTAATCGTATTGATAAATTGCAGAATACCAACTCTTTGCCGTGGTTAGTGATAAGGTTTCCCTAAAGTTAGGTATGCCCCGCAGTACTAAACTTCCTCCAAAGTACTGATCACCCTCCACCGCAATGTAGAGGTGTTTCCCCAGAAGATGGAGCTGACATCTGGGCGAGGGTCAACAATTATCAACCATTTGCCATAGTTAGTGATTAAGTTTCTTTAACATTAGGTATGCCCCGCACTGTTAAACATCCTCTACAGTACTAAACACCCTCCTCCACAGTACAGCACAGGGGTTCGTCAACGTCAAGGTGAAATCAACACTCAAAACTCGAACATCCCAAACATAGCATCCCAAAAAATAGAAATTTCGCTCTTTGTGCTTATTTAATTCCCTTGAGAGATGTTCACGTTGCCAATTCACGTTTCATATTCCTAAAATAGCTTGGAAATCGACATTGCTGATGTGGTAATCCTAATTCAGACTGGCTATAGTAAATTTGATTGGTTAAAAGTTCATTGAAGCAAGATCTTTATTTTCTTGGCTATTTGGCATGGCCCTGCTTGAACAGAGAAAAAGCTTTGCGTTCCTTATTTAGAAGTTTTACATCCGGGCTTTGGCAGTTTTGGCGGCAAAGCCTGGTCAAGTTCGATGTTCTAGTGACTTGTGAATGTGAAGCAGACACAAGAAGACTTCGAAGAGAGAGGAGGCAGGAAAGGCAAAAGAAAGAAAAGAGGGAACAAGAACTCAAAGACGAGAAGGTAAAGAATAAGAAATGGAACAAGAAATAAGCTCCATAGGTAGTTGTTCTTCATTTATAGAAATTTAAAAAACTGCTCAGCAACTGTAGCTTTTTATTTTGTTTTCTAATGTCTCCCTTATTGAAATGACTTTCAGGAACTTTGGGCGGGTGAATTTGGCCCCGCTCGATACGATGTCCAAGTGGGGTAAGGACAGAAGGCGAAAAGAATAAATAAAAGTTAATAGAATACTGTAAAATAAGGTGTAAAGTTTAGTTTTTATAGGGTAAACAAAATACATGCATTTTCTTTTACATTTTGTTTAGAAATCTGTGAAGAGACAAGGCGGGAAAGACGGAGAAGGAGAAAAGATGAAGGACATGAAGACAACGAAAAAAGAAACGAAGATAGAGTGAAGCTTTGCAGAAATTCAAAAAACTGCTGAAGTGAATATGAATTCAAAAAGGTAAGTCTTCCTTGATTTTTGTAAATTCACGACTTAAGTGGGTACGGCAGGCTGCTGTACAACATTTTCTTAAAGTTTTGCTTCCAGTTGATAAATTTAGCGAAATTGGAAAAAAGCATGTACGGCTCACGTCAAATATTTAGGGGGATGACTAGCCTGTTCTTATTAATAATAGTAAGTTAAGTAAGATCGTGGGTCTGGGTTTTTAGTCCAGTTGCCTTTTGAAAGAAAGTGTATCCATAAAAATTACTTAGCTAACTCAACTTGATTATTCTATCTTTTAAAATCTTGTCAGGGACTTGCCTAGCTAGTAGAGTACTAAAAAGTAAAGGGGTACGCGGGAAAAGGGGCTCTTTTTCAAGGAATTTGCTAAAGTTGCATCCAGCTATAGGGGTCTATACAAAAATATCGCTGTCACCCTAGCGCACTTTTGATAAAAAATCACTACACAGATACTAAGGTTTTCAAATTTGAACAGGCTACAACGCAAAAGGTTATTAAGCAAATTGAAGATCTGAACATAAAAAATCAGACAATTGGGTAGTATTCCTGTTAAGATAATTAAAGACAGTATTCAGAGACGTAGAAACCGGGGGGGGCACTGGGGGCACGTGCCCCCCCCCCAAGATTTTGCAAAAAAAGAAAAAGTGCCCTTTTTACCATAGGTATTTTGCCCCATTTTCGCAAATTTAAGGTATTTGAAAGTGCCCTTTTAGCGGCAAAAGTGCCCTTAAAGTGTCGTGTCCCCCCAAGTTTGAAATGCTTCCTACGTCCCTGACAGTATTGACACAGTTACCTCTTGCCTGCAAGTCCTTTTCTTGAATTGTGTGGAAACCAACACTTTTCCACATGAATTAAAAAGCAGCGATGTTAGTGCAATGTTTAAAACAGCAACTCGTTTCATAAAGATGATTATAGACCAATAACAGTGCTACCATCCATCTCAAAAACTTTTAAAAGACTCTTAGCAAAGCAAATGCTTGAAGGACTTATCCAAGGCTTTTGATTGTCTCAATCATGACCTTCTGTTTGCTAAATTAGATGCATACGGATTCGGCAAAATATGCAACCAATGCATAGCTATTTAAAAGGTAGAAGGCAACGAGTATAGCTATTTAGAAGGCAAACGGCTCTTTCAGCTCTTGGAAAGAAATCATATTAGGTGTCTCACAAGGATCAGCTCTAGAGCCTTTCTTCTTTAATATCTTCAATAATAATATATTTTATTATGCTGAATTGGACTGAAATTTGTAATTATGCAGATGATACAACACTCTACTACTCTATTCAAGATCTGCAGGAAGTCACTGAAAAGACTTAAAAATGATACTATTTAACTCAGTACATGGTTTTCAGAAAATTACATGAAATTGAATGAAGATGAATGCCATCTCTTAGTATTTGGTGAAAAAGAGATTTCCATAGATATTGGTGGCTCCTTGATTAAAGACAATAAAGAAGAAAACTTTTAGGCATTTTGACTGACCAAAACTTGACTTTCAAGCAACATATAAACAAGCTTTGTAGCAAGGCAAGTTAAAAGATATATGCTCTTACATGGGCATCAATACAAATACCAGAAGAAAAAATCAGAACTATCATGAGAGCTTTTGTAATGTCTCAATCTAGTTTTTGTCCATTGATATGGATGTTTCACGATAGATGCTTATAAACAAAAAAATTAATCACATTCATGAAAGGGTGTGATAGATTTACGAATAGCAAAAAATTCGTTGAGCGTGTAGTACATTGATATAATGAGTAATTCAATAAACTTTTTATAAATAAATCAATAATTGTACTTAGAATCAGAAAAGAATCGACGTTTCAAGCATAGCTTTTCCTGACGAAAGCTATGCTTGAAACGTCAATTCTTTTCTGATTCTAAGTACAATTATTGTTACGAATAGCGTATCAAAACAGAAGTTCATCCTTTGAATAGCTGCTAATTGCAGATAATTCAGTCTCCATTCATCAAAGAAATCTACGGTTGCTTGTAACTGAAATCTATCGAACGAGGATGAATTTAAATCTTATATTATTATTATCAAGCAAGCTCTTATCAGCTGCAATCGTTCAGCATGTACACGTTCACACGTTCCATTTGGAGCATTTTCATTGGTAGAGAGTGAAAGTGAGGCTAAAACATAATAGTGGATAGTTAAGATTGACAATAGTCCTCATCCAATGGAGAAGAAGTGCTGAGACCTGAAGAGGCAATGGATGTAGTATATTTGAAGTAAGTTTTTCATGCTTTACTGCCTTGTGCCTGTTCTCTGATAATGTTTCTGATTTCCCTGTACGTGTTGCAAGAACATTTGTTTTCGTATTGCACGCACGCTGTAGCTGATTAGGAAGGACCTTTATGTTAGGTAGATGATAGAGGGCCTAGCTAATTGTAGAACTTTCTGGTTGTACACTATCTACTACGTGCGGTGCCGTGGTGGGCGCTATAGCCAGTTGACAGCCAGTAGAGCTTCGACCATATGTGTGAACACAGTTTTTGACCTAAATACAAAGAAAAATCATCTGATGTTAGAAGTGGTGTTGCAGTTTTCCAGTTTTCCCACTCAAGTCAACTTCCTTTGTATACATTCAAATTTAAGAACTTGCATGCAAGGCCTGGTTTAAACGTTGCATTTCTGCTTTGTCGAATTAAAGTCAATTTAATGCAACAGTTTTTCTGCAAAATGTGACAGTAGATTTAAACGTTGAATAAAATTCTGTCGCCTCAAATCAAGGATGCAGCAAATCTATTAAATGCAACAGTAGTTCACCAAGCCTTGTGATCTACTACTGCCGCATTTGATTATTAAATGCAACAACGGATTTAAAGGTCACATTTGTACTGAACTTAATTTACTCTAAGTACTTTTTAGGCTAATTTTTTCAATTTTATGCGACAGAAATGCAACCTTTAAACTAGGCCTAATAGCCATAGCAATTTACACATTTAGGGCTTATTCTTTTGGGCATCTTCAAAAAACGGCAGAGTGCGTTGATTTCAAATGCATATTCTTTTGATTACATTCTTCTGAAAATCGGAGAGTCCCAAGCGCATAATCTCTCGAATCACTTTTGCCTAAAACCTGTTTCTTTGTGATTCGTTCTTTGGTAGACTTCAGGGAGATTTTTGGTGTATTTCTTTGGGCTCTTTTGAAAACAGTAAACTTGAAACGCGTCTGAACACTTTTGCCTCTGAAACTGGAGGACTTCTGAGAGTTTGCAAGGAGCCTCTTTCTACAACAATATCAATAGAGATCTGAACAATGTTCTTTGAAACGCTCAAATTTTGAATACAAAAGCATACAATTTGAAGAGAGTCTTGTTAAATGTTCCAAATAATTCCCTTTTCAGTATGAAATTTATATTCTTTTGGGATTTTTCTCTCGGAAGTCTACCGTTTTTAAAATTGCTTTTCTTTTTGAACCTCAATTTATCAGCCCTCAAAGTTGCCTAGATATTTTGGATTTCAGCCCTTAAAGTTGCTTAAGAGCTGCTTTAACTTTTTGAAAACAAATGAGAAAGATACTTTTCCCTGTACCCCAAACCGTTTAAATTGATGGTGTACATGTAAGAAAAGCGTTAAATACCAAAAATGTTTATTTTAACGATGAAACATAGTGTGATCAAACAAGTTTAAGAACTTTCAGCATAGTTGCTTTGTTCTTCGAGCCCTGGAGTTGCTTATTGTTCAGTCATACCAACCCTGGTTGCTTGTTGACTCGTTGCATATTGAAAGCAAAGTGTTACAACATTAACATTACATGTGATTAGAATAACAGAAAACAAGATTCTAATAAATATGAAGTTAAAATAATGCAAGGAAACATGAACCAATGTCCGTAAAGATGTCATTATTTCATTAAGTCATTTTTCCAGATAAACGTTTGATTAGAGTTTATGGGCAATAGTGTATTCTCCTTGCATGGTTTTGCTAATTATGATTTTCACTTTCAGGCTTATTGTCGCAATTCTGATTGCTTTGCCAATCTCTGATGTTTGTGCGGGTACTGCTGATTCAAAATATGTAAGAATAGGTGTAGATGCCAAATGGCCGCAGACTTCATTCATACTTGAAGCCAGGTAGGTAACTCTTCTTCCATCCTGCTCTTTGGCAACTCTGTGATTTTTGCTCAGGCGCGGATCCAGACCGGGTTTACCGGTTTGCAGAAACCGGTCAGATTTGCAGAGAAATACATATGTTTTTTGTCTCTTTGATTTTTTATTATGTGCTTTTCTGCTTAAATTGTGAGTTTACCCCGTTTACCCCCGACCTGCCACGCCAATATTTCGATGCGAAGCGAAGGCGCAATATTGGATTTCAATACCTATTTTATCCTCAATGTTATCATAGCGATTGATAATGAGAATGAAATCTTTGCTGATTGATTGAGAATAGCAGTTGACAGGCTAACGTATCTTATTTCAATACAACCATTGTCTTATAATGGGATTGGGCAAGAGAAGAAAATTCTGACCTGGGCATCCATTCATTTGGAGCTTCTGATCCGGTCAGAACTCGTTGCAACTCACTCAAAATTGCGCAAGTGAAATATTTGTGCGCAATACACAGGGCTACACATGCGACCCACTTTCCCAGCAGTGGCGTTCTTAGTGAATGGGTGTTTGAAGACTGAATAAACAAATTTGCTTTCTCTCATGTACGTATTTGTATGGTTACTGATCTCGAAACCTTGAGAACGAATCTTATGAAATTAAATAACAAGAACATTGAAACAATGAATTCTGAATACTGAAAATTAAGAAACAAGAATGTCGGATGGGAACTGTCTGAAAAAGATATGTTTTTGTCTTGCAAATATTGTTTTTTCCTGTCCAAGGTTTTTAGGGAGATAAAAATTTTTGGGACATAGGTTCAAGGGGGCACAAGATCATTGCCCCCAAAATCCCTGATTTCATTTCTTTTTAACTTTAAATCCAGGCCTGCCTCTCTATCCATATAGTAAAAGTTGGTAAAATAGAACCATTTAAGATATCCACACTAGCATTTCACGCGGGTAGGAGGGTGTTCCCTGAACAAAAAGGACGTTTCCCGAAAAATAAAAAGGGCGTGGTTTGAAAAATGTTTCAGGGGGCATCGCCCCCAGACGTCCATTTTCAGGTGCTTTCGGCGCCACAAACCGGTCATTCATACCCTTGGATCCACGCCTGTTGCTTGTATACTAGGGTAGGTCTAATGGCTAGATCACTCATGGCAGTCTATGATGGGTATCTCATTATCATCAACTTGCAAACATTCCTTCTTTAACTGTCAAAAAAAACAATTTTTCCATATAAACCTGCTTGTTAAGATTTGGAAAACTGTTAACTCTTCATTTCAAAAAAACCGTTTTCCGTGTCTGGAATATTTACCCAAAACCACCAAACTACCTTAGTATAATGGAACCCAACTCAAGCCTTGTTCAAATCCTTGATGTTCTTATGATAAATTGTGTTTTTGTAAAGAAAAAGACTGTATGTGTTATTGATTGGCAGAAGAGGTATTTTGTGGGAAGCCTAGCAAGAATGCTCTTTGATTTTTCATGTCCTCACCTTCGTGATTTTATTTCCACAGTGAATTCATGGCAAGTATTGACAAAGAAAAATTTTGGAAATACATAGAGATTTTAAACATAACAGACAGCCATGAAAACAACTTAGGTGAGTCATGAAGGCCCTGCTTACTCTATCAGTACAATAATTTTTAAGGTTCTTGTGTAGTTGCCATCATTTGCAATTGAGTGGGGTTCTGTTTAACCCGCTGGGGACAATAAGCTGTTGGTGCAGATCTGTAACAAAAAGGTATTTAGGTAAAGGTGTAATTTCATGGTCTTATGTCTAGCCAGTAGCCAGTGGCTATTCAACCGACTTCTGTAGGTCTTCTTTACATGGCTGAAGAATTGATTGTTTATTGATTGTTTATTTCAGATTCTTATAGAAATATTTTATCATCTGGTGGTAGCATACTGTCAAGCTTAGAAGTTGACATGATGAGATTTGCTCTCTCCACTAGATCTTTTTCTCCAAAATTAGAAGTTTATAGACAGGTTTGTGTACATGTTTTCTTGCTTTATTCTTTCAAATTTTTCTCCACCTAGTGAAATATGATGCAGTAGTTTCCCAGTTATAGAAAAAAACACCATATTAAAAAAACACCATTTTAAAGAATTCAACCATAGAAGGCTTCTGCAATTAACAAATGCCACCATCAGGTCTCAAACCTGAGTTTTTCCAACCAGAAGTGAGTTTGTTAACTCAGGTTCAAAACCCGTTTATAGCATATGTTGATGACATTAGCCTGCTCTGGTAAAATCTAATTTCCCCTGTTAGACTATGCCTTATGAAGTACTGCTAATTTGAAAAATGTAGTGACTTGATTTTTTATTCTTATATATTATAACTATACCCATATTTCATAAAATACCTTTTGATTTGAATTGACAGGTGTCAAAAAGGCCCCATACCAGGCCTTTTCACAATAGGAAATTTCACCCAAGTGGCTAAACGCTCCTGTCTTATAGTTAAGCTCTGGATACAGTACCAGATTGCTGGTAAGAGATAGAGTGATCGCTCTGTTCTAGTAAAAAGGCCTGCTTCAGACCTTATGTTAAAAATGCTGTTTTTCATATGCGGGAAACTAATGTGTCCCATCATTTCTATTGGTATTTGGAGATACCTTGACTCTTTTAGATGGGGTTCAACAGTGAATTATCAATAAATACTTTTGACAGAAATGTAACTTTCTAGATAATAAAGGAAGCAGAGCTGCCGAATTGTGATACCATTTTCAACTTCAGATCTAAATATTTCTGTGAAGTTGATGCCTTGGAAAAGGATTTGTCAAACAGCAATGGGTAAGCATTTGCTATTCTTAATCTAAATAATTTGTAAAAATTACCATAGTAGGTCTCAAAAACCCACAGCTTTTTACTTAGTGCCTGAATGCGCTACCAACTAAGAATTTGGGTACTTAGGTTTAATCGAGTAATTTGAACCATATTAATCAAAATTAAACCACTACTCACTTTCAATCCTACTTGTGTCTCATTTCCACTCTCAAAAGTTGTCATGATTGATTTTCCAACTCCTACTTATTTCATTATATTAACAAATTTTGTGCTATCAAAAGGGGGAGAACCCAGTATAAAGATCTTGTCGGCTATATTGTCCGTGATTAACGGATAAAGTGAAAATGAAAAAATCTCAGAAGGGGTCCTAAAATCATCAGTATGGATGGCAAGTTGTAAACTCGAATTACTATGAATGAGAAGCACTAGGGTCACTCCACTAGGCTTAGTTGTAAAATCAATTCACTGTTGTTGTTGATTGTTGTAATTGTTTTGATTTGCAGTGATAATCTGGACCCCAACAGTCTCTTATAAATCTTCAAGGCCTAGATTATAAGAACTGTATGACTTGATGCGTGCCTGTACGAATCTATTCAGTTACTTACTTGTAGTAATTTCCATTTTATTCTTTTCAGTGAGGAAATTCAAGTCAAATACTTTGATCACATTTATCCCGAGTCTGAAAGTAATACGGCAGTTGTCATTCTGTATGCATTAGCTGGAACAAATTCATTTCATTTGGCCCATAATAAAATGAAACAGTTGGTGAAGAATAAGAATGTCAAGTATATACTCAGGCATCTTGTAAAGGTTTGTAAAAGTTATTTCAGAGGCAATAATTAAATATTTTTAAACTTTGTTATGTTTGAGACCGTTGTTGTCCTGGATTCTACCTAAAAAGAGGCTGTAGATTAGAATATCATAAGAGTATTTTAAATGCCAAAATCAAGCTTTGGTCAAACACTTTAGAGTCAATCTCTCAGGATGTGATGATGAACTCTAGTTTTAAGGCTGTATTGTTTGTTTCAGGGCTCCATGCAGGGAAATGTTCATCTTTCTGGATATGGTGTTGAACTGGCAATCAAAAGTACTGAGTATAAAGCTCAAGATGACCAGAAAGTGCAAGGAAAAGATGATTCAAAGACAGGTGGCAGACAGCAAGATGATGATGATGAAGTTGACGGATTCTTGTTTGAAAAATTAAGGTATCATTAATATAAGATGTTTGCTGATTAAGCTTCTTGGGGTAGATTCAAAGTGATCAAGATCCATATTTGGCGATTTATTTCTGCTTCAATGCCAGCACCTGAGTGGCCTGCGGAGATTTTTTGTTTTGTCCTCTGCCTTCCCGTTGACATCTTTAGATATTTCAAGCTTGAATGTTTAATTTATGCTGATCATAATTAGTTCTAGAATAGTTTGATACAATTGCGGCATCTTGTTTGCCTTCCCAGACAAAGTGAGTGTGCAAATTTCCTTTTAATGAATCTGGTCCAGACCCCGCAACGTCTATTTCAGGCAAGATAGTAGTCAACTCAGAAAGCAATCAAGATACTTTTTGAATGCCTGAAACATATGAACTTCATAATTTATTAATTTTCGTAGAGATTTGCAGATATACAGGAACTTTTATTATGTCCTCTTAAATCATCTGAGATGAAATGTTAGTTCTTTTATCAATCCAATTAGACATGCATCAAAAAGAGAGGGGTGGATTTTATTACCTTTTCTCTAGAAATATTAAGTTAAACATATTTACATTTCTCATTGCTCAATGATAGAAGATAGATCTCGTGAAAGGTTGCCCTACTCAATATAAAAGGCTGGTCATGATAATTGGCGACTTTCATGTCAAATATCACGTTAGAAACAGCCTTGATTAGCCCTTTCAGAGTTGTGTGAGCAACTGGTAACTACTACGATGCGTGATGCATTTTGGGGCAGTTATGTGGGACGCCTGTTTTGTTTACGCAGCCAAACGTCCCATAAAACTATCCCACAATACATCCCGCAGCGTACTAGTTGCCAGTTCCTCACGCAACTGCGAAAGAGCTAATAGGACCGAAAGTATTCATAACATTATCCAGATAAATGTCAAAGGCTGGTCAGGATGTGAAACACCCTTGATTAGACTGAATGCATTTACTCTGGCTATATTCAGTTGTGTCTGGACATCACAATGTAAGGAACTTCTGACAGTTCTGCTTGAATGGTATGTTCTGCTTATTCATCAATATGCTCTTCCTTTCCTTCAGAGACCTACATCCAGATCTTACAAGTGATCTACAAAGCTTCAGAACTCACCTTAAAGAAAGCAATAAAGAACTTGCTGAACTAAAAGTGTGGCAGCTCCAAGGTATGTGTCAGGGACTGTCCAACCTCTATGTCATCTACTTCTTCGAGAAGCAAGAATTTAGTAGTGGTGCCAGATTGGGGGTAGGGGGGGGGGGGGAGGCTAGCTCCTGAGATTCAGGTTTCATACGTTCCTCTACAAGGTATTAATTCACAAGGCATGGTCTACCACGGGAAATTAAACTAATTCAGGACAGTGACTTACGTGCCCGCCTTTGTTCGCAATAACCCGGGTTAAAGACCTGGTACTGGCATGTGTCAATTGCTGTAGCCTACACAAGGTATTAATAGTTGAGCTAGAGGTCTGCCCTAGAAGAATCTCTTTCAGCTATTTTTCCTAGTTCATCATTTCTTTTCTATTGATTTCCATTTCTGTTCTTGATGCATGGCTCGTTGGTTCACTTAGAGTTTTTCCCATGTGCCCATCACCTTAAAAATTACATTTATTTAGTCATTATATTGTACATATTTAAATTTGACTTTATTTAAGACACTACTCTTTACGTGAGAAATGGCTTCTTATGATGTTATCGTAAAATATTTTTTGATTTTTATTATAGATTTGAGTTTCCAAGCAGCTCAGAGAGTCATGAGCTCAACTCTCGATCAACGATTGAAAGTGTTGAGGGATATCAGTCAAAATTTACCAATGCTCACAAAGTGATTATTGCACTTATTTTGTTTCATGATTAGTTAGATTTTCCTTAGCTATTGTAAGTCATAGAATAATTGGCCCCTTAACGATTTTATCTTGGTTCACCACGATGATTTATCAAAAATATCAGCTGTCTACAACCACATCAAACCAATCGGTTAGTAGTGTCTGAATGGCCCATTTACAATTTATCTTGCGTTACTGCAATAATTTCATTAAGTAGGCATTTTGCTACTACACCAGAAAGATAGATTTTTAGTCTTATGGTTTAAGCATCAACATGGTAAAAAGTAGATAGAAGCATTCGTTGTACTCATACAATTTTCGACCTTCTGAATAATTGAAGTGATTAAGGTGGCTCCAATCTTACTCGGTATTATCAACTGTTTGAGTTTACAAACATTCTTCATACTTTTATCCACTTAATAACAATTCATTTAGAAATAAGCCTTAAGTCACTAGACTATTATGGAAAAACTTGTTTTTGTTATGGTTAATAATCTTTAACTGATGTATGCCGAATCAAGCTTACCACTATCTATTTCTTAGCGTTAGGTCAATACTATTATTTATGAATGTTTACTGTTCTTTAATTTACATTAGGTTATGAATGATCAAGCCCTTCCTTAAGATCTATTAGATTATGCAAATATTTTCTCCTTTTTGAATGATATTAGTTTATGGATATTTTTCTCTTTGCTAGGTCACTTGTCAAAACCAGTGTGAAAGACGATCTCAAAAACGAAGTGAAAAAGAATCAAGAGGTAATTTCTGAAAGCAATTTTAACTCTTTTGGTGAAATTTATTAATTTTTGTTTTAATTTTAGTTTCCCTTAAAGTTCGCACTTATGATTCGTAGACCCTTCCCGAATGCCATTCGTAGTTTTTTGCGCAGCTCAATTTTGAGCATTAATTCTTAAGCACATTTATTTGCTTATGAAAGCAATTCAAACTCTATGTTGAAATTTATTGATTTTTGTTTTCATTTGCATTTCCCTCGAATTTCGCACTTATGATTTGTAGACCCTTCTGTATGCCATTTTTAGTTTTTTGCGCAGCTCAATTTCTGAAAGCAATTTTATTTTTATGTTGAAATTTATTGACTTTTGTTTTAATTTTCATTAATCATCTCCCTTAAATTTCGCATTTGTTATTTGTAGACCAGCTTCCTGAATACCATATGTAGTTTTTTTGCGCAGCTCAATTTCTGAAAGCAATTTGAACTTTATTTTGAAATTTATTGATTTTTGTTTTCAATTTCATTAAACCACCCCCTTAAATTTGGCACCTTTAACTTTTTGACTCTTCCTGAATACCATATGTAGTTTTTTTGCGCAGCTCAATTTCTGAAAGCAATTTGAACTTTATTTTGAAATTTATTGATTTTTGTTTTCAATTTCATTAAACCACCCCCTTAAATTTGGCACCTTTAACTTTTGGACTCTTCCTGAATACCATGCGAAGTTTTTTGCGCAGCTCAATTTTGAGCATTAATTCTTAAGCACATTCATTTGGTTCTGAAAGCAATTTGAACTCTATGTTGATATTTATTGATTTTTGTTTTAATTTTCATTATCCTCTGGCTTAAATTTCCCTTTTATAATTCATAGACCCTTCCTGAATGCCATTTGTGGTTTTTTGCTCAGCTCAATTGCCAGCATTAATTCTTAGGCACATTTTATTTGCTTCTGAAAGCAATTTTAACTCTATGTTGATATTTATTGACTCTTAGAAATTCAAACAGTCGAATATCGAAGCTGGTGAGGCTGCGCTTTTTATAAATGGAATGCAAATACAGATTGATTCACTTGATGCATTCAAGTAAGTATACCTGGTTTTTCTGTCCTCGTCTATTTAGCGTCCTTTACTCCTCCTCGCTGCCTTTATTTATCTACAAACCTCTATGTACCCATGGTATGCTTGCAAAGAGTTGGTAGTCAATAGCGGCCACTTCCAAGTGACAGCCACTAACTTTAATCCCAATATGTCTTCGTGTATAGCAGATTAACCTCTAAGTAGCAGCCATTTTTGATTAACGGTCGCTTAACCTTGGATCTGAAAGTGACCGCTTTCAAAGGTTTCACTGTATATGCAAAGTTTTAGCTTTACTTTCGTCAGGAATCAAGAGGTACTTTTATTGATATATGGTGGTGGTGTATCAAGATTAACATGATGTAAACTTGTGTACGAGGGGCCGGCATAGAATAACGCACGAAACTTCCACCAAAGTAAAGATGATATACACGCTTTTTTTATAAAGAACCTTTTATAAGGAACCTACATGTCGAAGGTCGAAAAACTTAAGGAACTTTTACTACTAAAGGTCAAATCACTAAGGAACTTTATAATTTTGCATATATAATTATTAATTTTGCATATATTCATTTGGTGTAGATATGCAACTTCTCTAATGACTATGTAACTGACTTTTACGTTTTATAGGCCTAGCCTAAGTTTCTTTGTGTTATAACATGTTTCATGTTTCCTTATCACGTGTGTATTGCGAAATGTTGAATTTTAATGCTTTTCTTGCGTCGATACTTATTCCTTTCTATTAAATAAACACTTGAAATTAAGGAACTACTAAGGAACTTTCAGAACTACAAAGTGGTCAAAAGGGGTCTTAACATAAGGAACTTAAAGAACTAGGCCCTGAGCTAGGTTCTTTTACTACCGTATATGAAATGATAACTGTACCCTTGCAGGGGTATCCACCACAGTGACGTATACTTTTGCTGAATTTTGGTTTATTGATTGTATTCTTAGAATTTCTCTTTTTTCAAACCAGATTTCTCTTTTTCAGTCTTCAAAGTCTTCTATTAAAAGAAATGGATACTCTCAAAGAACTTGATGCCCTTGAGCTCGAGGTAACTTTTCTTGTTTTTTAAAGTGTGCCTAATTTTTATTTGGGTTCGATCGAAAACCCGGATTCTTAGTGCTCTCGAACATCTAGGACTTTCCCTTTTCGATCTTAATTGCTGGGGTCCTGAATGGAAAAGTACTCTGAACAGAAATGTGCCTTTCATTTTTCTGTCTTGAATCGTGTTTAGTTGTTCACTCGAGCGTCAATGACTGATCAAAGAACGAGCAATGAAAGGTGAAATTCTGCTAGTATACGTTCACATTCGTGACACTGGTACTGGCACTTGCCACCAATAACATTATTAGATCCCTGTGCTAGAATCTAGATTTGTCTGTAGTTTCATACCAGTTATGTAAAACCATGTTATAAAACAAACTTATACATTTACAGCCTGAATTAAGATTGTGCAGCTCTTAGGCTGTCTCTTCGGTAGGAACCTCTTCAGGCAACCGATGTGCTGCAAAACATTCACGGTCAATTTCACATGAAATAACAATTCCAGTTCTCAGAAAAAATTGGTAGCTGATTAGCAAAAACCTTAATTTAATGATTAACAACATCCCCACTGTGTTGTCCTTGTTGATAAATGGATCAGGAAGTTTAGTTTCTAGAATGATTAAGTTTGTTTACAGGGAGATAAAGCTAGTGAGGTTGTCGCATTAGACGTTAAGCCTCCGCACAGCAGCTACGCAGTGGACATTCGATCCGAATCGGTTCAAGTGAGTTATTTAATGATATTCATAGCTTTTCTATCATCTTAAACTACTTCTTGTATACACGCGCAAATTTGTACTTCCGCCGTTTTCCCTGCTTGTAAGGTTTGACGGGTCCGTGGATTTCTCTCCAAACAAACCCATGATTTTGATTATGGAGTAAAGTTTCTATGGCCTGATGCCCTTCCCTGATACCAACCCTTTTAGTCGCATCTTACGACGCGCAGGAATGGATACAATGGATGAATCCCTATCCCCGACTACAGGGGATTGAATGAGTTTCATATTTTTCTAAAGATATGTATCTAGTTGTTTTTCAAGTGATTGCATACTTGAAAACCTCCCTTGATGGGCCCTTCTTAACTCATTTTATTCTCTCAATTCCCCTCAAAATGATGCGTCTTTCTCAAAACAATAATAAGGTGGAAATTTGATGATTTCAGCAGGATAGCTGACCTCCCTTGATTTCAGAAATAGAATCAACATTGTCAACTTAATTGCTAGCTGTTGACAGCTGCTATCGATATGTACAATGATTGGTCGAGTAATAATAGATCTAGGATGTGCCCTTCTTAACTCGTTCTTAATTCCCATCAAAATGATGCGTCTTTCTCAAAACAATAATAAGGTGGAAATTTGATGATTTCAGCAGGATAGCTGATCATCGAATAGATCCTTTGTTAATCTTTTGCGTTTGCTAATACACAGAATGCATGCTAATTTCCATGTACTTCTGCTTTTCATAGTACATGGGTTTTTGATAGCTTCAAAACCTACCGTTTTCAGAAGAACTGCTTTGAAAAACACACATTCTCGAAAAAGAAAAAAGGTTTAAGAAAATTCGTTTGGAAGAGCACGTCCTTGTTGGTCTCTCATGAAAGTAGGAAAATAGATAAACTGGTGTAGGAAACTATTTATAAACCAGCCACCAATATTAATAATGTTTAGGTCTCGTTCACTACTTCGTATCTGTTCCCTCTGTATTTTGCCTCTGTTTTTAAAGACGAAGATAGGCACCTATCCGCACTGCCTAGTTTTCGAACAAATACCCAATAGATACGATTAAGCGCTTCCACTGCTCCAGGGATATACGATGACCCCAATGCCATTTCCAATGTCTTCGAAATGCAATCTGCGATATTTCGCGTAATCTGTTATCAGGGTCCAGGTTTCATATTCAATTGATATTTTATAATTTTTTTCATTTTCAGTGGTTGAATGATTTGGAAAAAGATCGACAGTATGCTTATTGGCCCTCTAACTTAGAGGAGGTAATTTTTATGACCTTAGCATTACGCTTTTTTTCTGTCCTAGTCACGAGTTTTCAATCCAGCATCATATATACGATAGTAAAAAATTAGCAAGAGCTTTTTTATTAAAAAATCATCCTCGGCGCTAAATGTTAAAATGACTAAACATTGTCCAAGAGTTCATACTAAGTTGATTCTAGTAGGGTGATTTCATGGGGGTTTTCAACCCCGGGGTTGAATTTCGACCAAGCTGACCGAGTTGAAATTCATCCAACCTCTTCATAAGAAAGAGGAAAATACATAATTTTTTATCTTGTGATTTTTGTTTATTTCTTATTTTCCTCTTTCTTGTCAAGTTATTTGCCCGAACCAATATATTCCACTAGAGTAATTCGGGGCAAAACGAGTCAGGGGGTAAAATGGGTCATTCTGTATAAAATGCTTCAGGAGTACCGCAGGCTATGCTGGGGAAGCAAAATAGAGTTACCCCACGTTGTTTGTTATTCAGCAGTCTAATGGAGGCATGATAGTCTTTTTTCTTGGAGCTGTGTTCTGCAAGATTTTATACAGAATAACCCATTTTACCCCCTGACTCGTTTTGCCCGAATCACTCTACATCTCACCCCTTCAGTCCATTCTTTGGTGCTTTCATTTTTCAATTAAATGGAAATATTTAAAGACATAACGGGGGAAGGTGTGGTGGAGTGGTTTTAGAGATAGGTAATCAATCTCTGAATAATTTACGGATGGAAAACTTAACAGTTATTTTCTAGTGATGTGTAGACGTTGTTCTCAGAAAAAAGGTTATCAGTGATTACCTCAATACCCCTTCTGCACAGCCCATTACCCAGGGTTAAAGTTTCAACCAACCCTGAGTAAACCGAGGTGAAATTTCAAGGTCTTAATCCCTATTGTTTTCAAAACACGAATTTCCATGTCATCGCAATTTCATTTCAAAACCGGGGTAGCTTTAAAATGACCTCATAGTTGAAAATTTACCACAAGTTTTTCACACCTAGGGATAAAAACTCGCATGTAAACGTAAATTCATTTCAACTCAGCTTGGTTGAAATTCAACCCCGGGGTTGAAAACCCCCATGTAATCACCCTATTAGAATAAACTTCATATGAACTCTTGGAAAATATTTTATTATTTTAACATTTAGCACCGTGCATGATTTTTTAATCAAAAAGCTCTTGCTGATTTTTTACTGTCGTATATATGATGATAAGATTCTTTTATAATGGCAAATTTTAATACAAATACCTTTGCATATAAGTGAAATTTCCTCTGCTCCATAAGCTGTTCCCGTGTCGATAGATTGCCCAGTTTTTATCATAAAATGGCATTTGATTGAAGAATGCTTAGAACTACAATCAATAGATAGGGCAATCTTTTATACATAAACGTATGGAGTACTATGCATAAACGTTAGGGTAAATGGCCGACTGGCTTAGGCTGGATTTACAGTATGCCGGATTGCTATCGGAGCGGAATGACTTCCGTATCGGATAGGGGTTGTAGTTTCACTACTCCGCATCAATCCGATGCATAACGCTACGATTAGTGGAGTTAAATTCATCCCACTCTTGAAGTGGCATGGAAAATACACAGGATTCACTCAATAACGGAGCGTTTTCGTGTAGCTAACTGCATGAATCAGATACGTAACTCGCTTCGGAGTCAATCTGTTGTCGTGTAACGGTATATATCCGATACCCTTTGTTCCAAAAACCTCGTCACAAATGCGGAGGAATATTACGAAGGAGCAAGCGAAGCTTTGTAGTGTAACTACACCCTCGAATTTCTCTCCGGAGTGGAAATCAGCCCGGTATCGCTCCGTCCCGATAGCAATCCGGTATAGTGTTAGTGCTACTCCAGCCGTATACAGTTTGTGTTGATACCGTGTGTCTGACGTATCACTCCTATCAGTTACATACTTCTTGTCTTGACTATCCCAGGGCCAATTTCTCCTCGACCTGAAGGAAATACTTGATGATTGCGTGTCACATTTGTTTAATTAACTAAACCTTTCAAATTTTAACGATGATTTTTAATCCTCTTTTTCAAATTGCAGATTTTACGACCGACCTTTCCTGGAATGCTTCGTTACATTGCTAAAAATATATTCCATGTGGTATGGGGATATTTCCTATTCTATATTTGTGTGTTTTATGTTTTATATTTTATTTTTTCTATTTGTGTATATTTTGGATTTCCCATGATATGATATCCCAATACGCAACACCCC
Organism: Pelagia noctiluca; assembly: GCA_963924455.1. Classification (NCBI taxonomy): domain Eukaryota; kingdom Metazoa; phylum Cnidaria; class Scyphozoa; order Semaeostomeae; family Pelagiidae; genus Pelagia; species Pelagia noctiluca. Next base: position 3,533,897 of record OZ004325.1, on the reverse strand, counting down.
AGAGGGCTTGTCTTGATATACTGGGTTATGGGATATACCATTTTTTTATTTCCTTTTTTTATTTTTTATAAACCAGACACTCTACACAATATTATGGAGCGTCGTCTAACATAACTACAAAGAAATAATCTAAATTACATCTACAAAAACAAGAAATTTTAACAATGAATTTTACGTTGATAGCACTAACAACAAAGGAACGATAGCTCATGCGACCATGGTCAAGTCTTAAAGTTGTTATTTCGGCCTCAAAAGCGTCCTTCGCGTATTTGGCAACAGCTTGAACAAGCTTTATATTTGCTGTTGAGAGGAGGTGTATAAAATTTTGTTTCACGCTCATTGTAGCGAAAGAAACTTCAATTTCAATTATTGCAAAAAGCTTTTTGCATTGAGCGTTATATTCTCTACATTCAACAAGGACGTGTTGTTCACTTTCTACCTCCATAGTTTTGTAAAGGCGACAATATCACATCCCTGGAGGGGTGTTATCTCTTCTGCCAGTTTCAATGTGCAAATTATTTACCAAATTTGGCTTGAAGTCTAGAAATATTGAATGATGTTTTGTGCTAAATGCTAGTGATACTCTTGAGGTATAATAATCATCATTATTACTTGCAGGTTGTTTGTGTCAATCCAACGGAGCAGAAAAGCATCAATTTGTTCAAGATGATGCAAGATTTCGTATCAAACTCAATGCCTGCCAGGTGACGATTTCAAATATTATATGGAATGCACCACTATGAAGTCTTTTAAAAGCCTGTACACCGTTTTAGTCGTTAAAAAAACATACAGATAGTTAACTCTGAAATGGTGTGTTGGGAATATCTGCACGAACATAATGTATCATTTCTTCTTGATTAAAAGCAGGTTTTGGAAAATCTATCGAGATAATTCTTGTGATTCAACATGCCCTAGCAGCAGGAATAAGCACAACCGAGCAGAACTCGAACCCACGACATCTGACGTTGTACGCCAATGCTCCCACCACTGAGCGTCCTTTGTTCTTTGAAATAACCTTTCACTCGCTTTCTTCTTTTTGTTACTTTCTAGATTTGGTGTTTTATTTGTTGCTGATGGCTCCCCAGACGACGATGGGGTACTTGAAGCGGGACTTGGAATGACACGAGCATTCAGTTTCATCAAGGCAGAAAAAGGTTTAAAAGAGGCCTTCGATTTTGTTACCGAGGTAAATTTCATTTCGTCTCATCGTTCATCCAACTAGTACATATTTGAAGTAATCACTTGATTTTAGACCCCCTTCCCCACTTTTACGCAGCTGTACGCTTTATCACTAGTCGTCTTGCGTACGTGTCCAAGGGGTACTAGTATAGTCAATGGGTAAGGGTGTGTCGCCCTAGCAACAAAAAGGGGTTTTTCTTAACTGAATTTTACTGTTGCCTATGCCAATAGACCCTTTCGCAATTCATCGAGCGGGGGATTTGAATCGAGTTCTTGTAGCCGCAAATCATAAAAATCTTAATTTAATTGTTTCATTGTCATCGTTACATTTCAAGCAATAGCTTCAACTCAAATAGTCGAAACGTAGTCAAATTTGCACAGTGTATACTGATGCAATGAAGGTATGTTTTTTCAATTTCGATTTCTTTCTAACCAGGGGCGGCGCGCAGCTTTTTCGAGTAGGTATTCAGAATTTGGAAAAAAAATTTAAAAAATTGGTTGAGGGATGGTACAATCCCTCTATAGAAAGCTTGGCCCATGCGCTGTGCAGCACTGCGCAGAAAATATCAATCAGTTGTTTTAAAGGCTTTGCTGGAAGGTTTTTTACGAAAATTTATAACGCAAAACGCAAATATCAGCGTAAGTTAAAGCCCGATTACAGCAGCAGGGCAGTAGGGCAGCGGCCCCTGCTACTCAAATTTCATCCTCAGCTCATATCGGCTTCAGACCCATCCAGGGAAGCCACCAAAAGGCTGAGGTATTCGAAGTTGAATCTGAATACCTGCCGTCAAATTGAACAATGTAGGCCAAAAAGTGCAATGACAAAATACTTATAACTAGCAGCTTTTTTGCATTTATTCTCATTGATTCAATAGTCTTTGGCTTACAATTTTAGAAAGTATTTTATCACACATTTAATATTTCCGTGTATCTGAAAATGCTTATTTCTATCCCTTCCTATTCCTCAGGCAACTCAATTTTAATAGTTATATCGCTCATATAATCTAGACCAAGGCCAACTAAAAGACTTTCCTTTTCTATCTCTCCCTTGCCACCATATATTCATGAAAAACCACTCGTAGAGTGGTGAGAGAGATTCACCAGTTCTTTCCTGACGTTTTATTTTGAGAAAAGGTACTGCCCTGAGCAAAATTCACGACGAGAGAGGCCAAGTTTTGGTCAAGGTATTCAGATCCAATCTGAATAGGTCGAAGCCAAAGCGCCATTCAAAATGATAATCTGATACAATAGCGGTCTATTGTTGTCGACGTCATTTCTTCTTGAGAAAACAAAGCCGATGTATTCAAAATTTTTTCGAATAGGTTGACCCCGGTGACATATCGGATGTCAAAATTTCTTTACCACAGCAATCATCACATCATTAGAATGGATTACAGAGTAAATATTTCTTTGTCTTTGAAAGGAAGCCCAAAAGTTGTTAAGGTGGATGCTGTTAAGGTGGATGTTCGATTTAAAATCAATCGAAAGAAAAGTCTGAAATTAATTTCCGTAGCAAAAAGATGTTTTTTTTCATCGCTGGAAAAAACAGGTATTTGTGAATACCTTGAATACCCCCTAGCGCCGCGCCTGTTTCTAACCTTTAACAAGAGAGAAGGGCCATCCTCTCAAACTCAATCGCTTGTCGTCTTCATTATCTCGCATCTCTACAATAGCTGGAAGAGTGAGAAATAAAATCAGATTTGAAGAGTAAAACCATCAAAAAAATTTTGTTTACGCGTATTTTCCGCACCTGTTGCTTTAGCTAAGTTGGAATCTTCGACATCGTCCAGGATTTCTTGACAAAGCAGCTGGTTTTGAAACTTAAACCGGATTCAATGCGTCATTATTGCGGTATTTTGTTTTTTCAAATTCGCAAAAACAGGAACTGTAGATGTTGTTGCTGCACAGCACGTATTTTGTTGGAACTGATTAGTAGGAACAGCTGCGCTTGGTCCACGCGACTGTACGTCATAAGTGTTCTCTGCAGGCAATTAAAATTGTTATGAGCAGAAAAATATTCTGTAGAAGAAGAAGGGCCTGGAAAATCCTATAAAAACCAAATCTAGTTGTAGACTCAGCGGTTGTGGGTTCGAGTCCTACCCGGTTCATTTTAATTCCCACTAATAACTCCGATTTAGTGAATATATTGGAAAGGTCATACGTGAATCTATGATTATCTATCCATGGAGAAATTGTTGTGAATTGTTTGCGATAAACCGTCATTGTGTGCTAAATAACTAAAATGTAGTCTGGGGTAATTGTGGCAATTGTGTAGACTCAGCGGTTGTGGGTTCGAGTCCTACCCGGTTCATTTTCATTCTCACTAATCACTTAGACGGGGAAAATAGCCCAACCATCTAACCAAGTGCCTAACTTAACTTTTTAAATTTTATATCGCTAGAATAGGTGATTCTGAGCAATTTGAGCCAACGTACCATTCCAGGAAATGTTTCATTATCACGTGAGCGATGACGTCACAAAATGGGCCTAAACTTGTATAAAAACTACTATAACTTTTGACAAACGTAATGTATGGACATGAAAGTTGCATATTTGGAAACAGAATCCAAAGAGCTTTCGAATGATATAAAATATTGTGAAATTTTGACATAAGCATTTTGACTGATGACGTCATCAAAATATTTTCCGTTGTTTTTGATATATTTCATTTGGGCAATTTGTGGATGTGATATTAAGTTAAGTCATAGAACATTACGTCAAAGAGACTAACAATTTTCACTGGTGCACTGATAGCTATCCAAGGTAGAACAATACTGCGCATGCGTGAATACAGCATGTAAGCAAAAAGGATTTCAAACACATAGTGGGCATTGTTTGACTTTCTGGCCTTCTTTCCTATCCCATTTAGCCATTTGTAGACTTTTAGTCATTTGTAGATTTGTCGACTTTTTTTGCTGTGGCTGCCTTTGATCGACGTGCTTCTTTTATCCTATGCATCGTCAACTGATCTCCAGTGAACCACGCAGAGACCAGGAAAGTAATCAATCCTCTCTGTATCAAATGTTCAACAACTACAACCTTCCTATAATTTTGATTTCTTTAAGCGCCTTCAAACTCGGAAGAGTCAATCCGCCAAAGCTAGGTGAAAATACATCAAATACTGCTTGAAACGTCCATTCCAGAACTTAAGAAGTACTGGTTTGAATTATAAACAATTTGTGAGACGTGAAGTATGAATCACGGGTACGAAAGATTTAGGCCGTAACTGCTGAAATTTCTTCATCTTTTTATGAAAACTTAAACATTAATTTGTCAATCAAGCTTGCGAAGGAAGACATCCCTGGAGAAAAATTAGCTGGAGAACTATTAGTTCAGAGAATTTTAAGATACAATTGAGATGGCTACAACTAAAGTTTTGTAACTGTGCTGCAGTCCAAGTTTATACTGCAGCCGAGTATTTGTAACTATGCGTTGATAAGGGAGATATTACTATCATGAACTTCGTCAAATGAGATCTACCATTTTAATGAGAGCAGTATAATGTTTGATTTACCTTCTTCCAGTCAATGACCATACCAACGGTTACTTTGAACCAAATTGCGACTACAAGATCTTGCTTATCATACAAGATCTTGCTTATCGTACCACTTTAATTCATTATTGGAAAATTGTATCATATTGGAATTGATTTAAGTGCATCTTAGCCCGATGTAAACTTGATAGTTTGCTTGTTTCATCACTTGCAGTATCGAACTGAGATCTGACGAAAGACTCAGTAAAGACTATACCTTCATTTCTTGATACAGGCAGATGGCCCATTTTTTCAATATATGTATCTTCTTCCGTTCAAGTGTAGCTGCCATTGCGTATAACTTGTCTTGCTTTCTTTGCAATCAACGGACTAACCAAAGCATGTTGTCCAAGGTCTCCCAGCCAATCGGCTTTTTCGGTTGCTTCTGATTAGCTTCGTTAACATATTGACTTTCCTACCTTAAATAAGTTGTATTTTGTATTACACTGGTCAGGGTATACACTGCTGGTAGAGTCCTGCATTTTTCTGAGCTAAGAAATTTGCAGGTTTCACTTATGTCACTTACATGTATGTCACTTATTTCACTTATGTCAGTATATTTGGGCATATTTCATAAACAATTCTTTCTGATCATTAGCCCATGTCACAGGATGTGGACATCCGAGTCTTTTATGCTCACCAATTTTCAGTATCTACTTGCCATGCATGCATAACAAGGCGTGTATCAGCAGGATACTCTAGGTGAACCATACCTTTGTCGTTACCTAAGTATTTCATGAGACGCCACGTCATTTCTTTTTCGTCTTCATTCTTATGGAACTCTTGCCATTTGTTACCCTGCAGCATAAGCTGATTGAGACCATTTACCTCTTATTTTGATTTCAGATTCACGTTTAAGGGCGTCCTTTTCAGGTCTCGTTTGAATTACATCAGTAATTTTGGTGGGTTCTGAAACCAAATTAAACTATTTAGCCATGCATGGTATGTCTCTTTACAGCCACCAACCCAACAATAAACCCAAAGTTTTTGATGGTTCTTAGAGACAGAATTACATTCATTCATCAAGAAGTTTCTGAGGGAAGCTTTGTTAAACTTCATTAGCTCTATGGTAGTCACTGCTGATGGAACTGATGTAATTGTATACTTGAATGTTCGTTTAAGGTAAAATTTCCCAATCATAAAACGGAATCGAATAATTCGCTGAAATTTTGGGTGAATTATCGTTGAAGAAAATCTTCCATACATACTGATTAAGAAAAGAACATGACGATCATCGTAAAGTTCTGTACCGACCAAAGACTGTTAATTGATGGAAAATGCTGAATTCATACTTATTTAGACTCATCGTTGGGGAAATTTCTCGAAACATTTTGCAAGCCTCCAAAAAGGTACCAAGAATCTGTTTATAATCATTTTTGATTGCGATTGAATTCACGCATGCGCATTGTACTATTTTGGCTAGCTAACAGCAGCTCATTATAAATTTGCACTCTCTCTCTCTCTGAGGTAATGTTCTATGGCTTAATTGATATCGCATTCACAAATTGCCCACAAAAAAAAATATAAAACAGCGGTGCCCTCAATGTGTTTGAAATCCTTTTTGCTTACATGCTGTATTCACGCATGCGCAGTATTGTTCTACCTTGGATAGCTATCAGTGCACCAGTGAAAATTGTTAGTCTCTTTGACGTAATGTTCTATGACTTAACTTAATATCACATCCACAAATTGCCCAAATAAAATAGATCAAAAACAACGGAAAATATTTTGATGACGTCATCAGTCAAAATGCTTATGTCAACATTTCGCAATATTTTATATATCATTCGAAAGCTCTTTGAATTCTGTTTCCAAATATGCAACTTTCATGTCCATACATTACGTTTGTCAAAAGTTATAGTAGTTTTTATACAAGTTTAGGCCTATTTTGTGACGTCATCGCTCACGTGATAATGAAACATTTCCTGGAATGGTACGTTGGCTCAAATTGCTCAGAATCACCTATTCTAGCGATATAAACTTTAAAAAGTTAAGTTAGGCACTTGGTTAGATGGTTGGGCTATTTTCCCCGTCTAACTGTGATTGAGCGAATATATTGGAAAAGATCATATGTATATATATATATGATATAATACGCCTATTCCCTAAAGCGGGTATAACGCAAATTAGTACAGACACAGCAAATAGTAAGCACAAAATATAATAAGAAATTTATTGTTTCGAGTTCTCTTTCCTTCTCTTATCCCTTTGTCTCTCGTATGCGTTCACTATCTTCTCGTTCACTTTGTTGAATGTTTCATGAATCGTATGTCTCCATTCAGTTCGGTTCTCTACCTTAGTTTTCCATTGTCTTAGTGCATTACCACAATTCAGCGCGCTTTTACACGTGTCTTTATATCTTAGTTTTGACCGGCCAACAGGACGTGATCCTTCAGTTAATTCACCATACAATAATGATTTCACTGGACGATCATCTTCCATTCTGGATACATGGCCTAGCCAACGAAGTCCGAAGTCGACTTCTTACTAATAACATTTTCTATATATTGTCTTCCACACATGCTCTTGTGAGAACTTCTTCATTGCTGATGTAATGGTCACATTTTATCTTTAGAATTCTCCTCAAATGTCGCTGTTGAACTGTACTGAGTTGCCTAACTTGTTGATAGTTCAAGGTCCAGGTTTCACTGCCGTACATTAGTAAAGGCATACGACATTGATTGTAGACTTCCACTTTTGTGAGATGGGTTAGGTCACGTGAGTCAAAGACACGATGGTGTAATCTACCAAATGCACAAGATGTTGCTTGGAGGCGCGCTGTTGATTCTTCCTTCATTGAGCAGTCTTTCGTTACATACCTGCAAAGACACTTAAAGCTATTGAAATTCTTCAATTTGGTTTTATTCATGTAAATTTCGGCTGCTGGTCCAATGCATATTATTTCGGTTTTTGTGGTGTTGATGCACAGACCCATCTTCCTTGCTAGATCATTGTAGGCGGTGAGTAGGGTTCGTAAGCCAGCAGGGGTGTAACTGAAAATTGCTACACCATCTGCATATTGTGCCTCTCTGATGTATACGACGAGGACTTTGGTCCTACTTTCCAGCTTCCTGAGGTCAAATAAGTCACCATCATATTGTAACCTGATTTCCTTATATGCAAGCCAGAGAAAAACAGCTGCATATATGCCATACAGTGTAGGAGCTAGTTTACAGCCTTGTTTAACACCGCTGTTGTATTCTAAAGGGATCGCAAGTTCACCGTCGACGACAAGTCTTCCATGTTCATTTGTATACAATTTCTTAATGATTCTAACGAATTTTGCTGAAAAACTGAGTCTGCCTAAGATGGCATAAGGGAGGTCATGGTTCACAGTGTCGAAGGCTTTGGTGAAGTTGACGAAAGCTATGAACTTGTTTCTTCGCTGCTGTCTTGACTTGTTTCTTCGCTGCTGTCTTGACTTGTTTCTTCGCTGCTGTCTTGACTTGTTTCTTCGCTGCTGTCTTGACTTGTTTCTTCGCTGCTGTCTTGACTTGTTTCTTCGCTGCTGTCTTGACTTGTTTCTTCGCTGCTGTCTTGACTTGTTTCTTCGCTGCTATCTTGACTTGTTTCTTCGCTGCTGTCTTGAGTTTTCCATCAGTTGTCTATGTGTGAAAATACCGTCGATGGTTCTTGTGCCACTATGATATCTAGATTGAGATTGCGCATATATCAATTCAGCAAGGTTCTTTAGTCTTTGTAAAACAATATCAGCGAAGATCTTTCCGACAACGCTGAGAAGGGAAATCCCTCTGTAATTACCACAGTTATTTCGGTCACCCTTTTTGGAAAGTGTCGTTATGTTGGGGTCAATCAAATCAGTTGGAATATTTTCTGTTCACCAAAAATGGTAACCAGCCAAAAATTTTCATGAGTTGTTCTTACATTCCATGCACCGAGGATTAAGGAATGATTTCTTTGAGCTTCTTGTGTTGTCTTGCACGGTTTTCGCTTATTTTCCGCCACTGTCATACGTTTGCGGTAGCATTATCTCTAAGACCATCATTCACTGTATTTATATTCAAAAAGTGAGGCTGCACCATAGATGACGACACTAATTGGTGCTATTTAGTGTCCCTTGGCAGCAGGGGTGATTGTGGGTACAGCGAAACACAGGAGTGGTGAGGGACAGACTGGACCCCAAGCCTTGTTCAAGGGCCTAAGTCCCTTTGGAATAGAGCTTAGAATAA
>OZ004325.1:3377496-3519996 GCA_963924455.1 Pelagia noctiluca | reverse complement strand
TTGACTATTTTACCTCGGTAGTTGATGGGGATAGACGTCTGGCTAGATCACTTTACATTTGCTTAAAGGTTTCTTTGGTTTGAGCCTAGCTAAAGACTCATCTTAAAAAGTATGAGGAGAGAATATGCCAGTACGCTGTTATGCCCGGGAAAGGGAAAAAGGATTCACGAGGTTGACTCGCATCGCATCGATAGAAAGGCCCACTGATCTATTAATTTACCTATTTAGTAGGCCCTTTGTGCTTTGGGCATCAACCATCGAAGATAATAAGCATATATGCCAATCAACTATCCACAACTCCTATCAGATCCTGACGTAACTGTCTTTGTGTCGGGATGACATTGGTAAATTTACCTATTCAGTAGGCCCTTTGTGCCTTGGGCATTAACCAACGAAGAAAGTAAGCATATTTGCCAATCAACTATCCACAACTCATATCAGATCCTGACGTAACTGTCTTTGTGTCGGGATGGCATTGGTAAATTTACCTATTCAGTAGGCCCTTTGTGCCTTGGGCATTAACCAACGAAGATAGTAAGCATATTTGCCAATCAACTATCCACAACTCATATCAGATCCTGACGTAACTGTCTTTGTGTCAGGATGGCATTGGTAAATACCTCTTGATTGTTTTCATCGATCGATTTTCAGGTGGATAGCATGGAGAATGCTCTCATTGACAGGATCATGACAATCACACCTTCCATACAACAAGCCACATACACGGTAAGTTCTTCCATCAAGTTGATTAAAAAACAAATGCGAACTAATAAATTGTTACAGAGCGGATATACGTTGAAATGCCTATATTTTACCATATACCATAATACTTTGCTATACTCTCGGATGATTATTTTTAGATTTAATATTCAATTAGTTAGCGTTTATTGGGTTTTTCTTATAATATGTTCCTCCTAGTGTAATTGTTTTTATTTAGTTGTATTGAAAACGATCTTGGAGTTTCTTGTATTCAAATTCAAGTTGTTAAAGATTTTAGAGGAGTTTCAGTTCATTTCATTGTAAAAGATAAAGAGCCAGTTCGGTCTGTGTATGTTCAAAAATTCATTAATAATACAGGGCTTCTTCAGGGCTAAGAAGTAATTGCTGATTTAGTCCAAATAGTTCAAAATTGCTTAATTCCACCTGTTTGCTCAAAGGCATTAGACTCTGACACGACAGAGTGGTTTAAAGTATAATGGAAAAGGTATTATCTGGTTTGCACACTTATCTACTGTCTGGACAATTTCTAATTGGATAGTTAATAGTTAACATTGAAATTATGGCCAGTATGGCCATTAAATGAGCTGAAATCCTTTAAGTCGAAATCCCACTGTAGATGAAAATCAAGTGTATGTGTGTCACATAGAAGAGAAAAAAGAACATGTGTATGTGTGTCACATAGAAGAGATAAAAGAACAAGTGTATGTGTGTCACATAGAAGAGATAAAGAACAAGTGTATGTATGTCACATAGAAGAGATAAAAGAACAAGTGTATGTATGTCACATAGAATAGATAAAGAACAATGTATGTATGTCACATAGAAGGTTTAAGTATGTCACATAGAAGAGATAAAGAACAATTGTATGTATGTCACATAGAAGAGATAAAAGAACAATGTATGTATGTCACATAGAAGGTATAAGTATGTCACATAGAAGAGATAAAAGAACAAGTGTATGTATGTCACATAGAAGAGATAAAAGAACAATGTATGTATGTCACATAGAAGAGATAAAAGAACAATGTATGTATGTCACATAGAAGAGATAAAGAACAATGTATGTATGTCACATAGAAGGTTTAAGTATGTCACATAGAAGAGATAAAGAACAATTGTATGTATGTCACATAGAAGAGATAAAAGAACAAGTGTATGTATGTCACATAGAAGAGATAAAGGATCAAGTGTATGTATGTCACATAGAAGAGATAAAGGATCAAGTGTATGTATGTCACATAGAAGAGATAAAAGAACAATGTATGTATGTCACATAGAAGAGATAAAGAACAATGTATGTATGTCACATAGAAGGTTTAAGTATGTCACATAGAAGAGATAAAGAACAATTGTATGTATGTCACATAGAAGAGATAAAAGAACAAGTGTATGTATGTCACATAGAAGGGATAAAGGATCAAGTGTATGTATGTCACATAGAAGAGATAAAGGATCAAGTGTATGTATGTCACATAGAAGGGATAAAAGAACAAGTGTATGTATGTCACATAGAAGAGATAAAAGAACAAGTGTATGTATGTCACATAGAAGGGATAAAAGAACAAGTGTATGTATGTCACATAGAAGAGATAAAAGAACAAGTGTATGTATGTCACATAGAAGAGATAAAAGAACAAGTGTATGTATGTCACATAGAAGAGATAAAGAACAAGTGTATGTATGTCACATAGAAGGGATAAAAGAACAAGTGTATGTATGTCACATAGAAGAGATAAAAGAACAAGTGTATGTATGTCACATAGAAGAGATAAAAGAACAAGTGTATGTATGTCACATAGAAGAGATAAAGAACAAGTGTATGTATGTCACATAGAAGGGATAAAGGATCAAGTGTATGTATGTCACATAGAAGAGATAAAGGATCAAGTGTATGTATGTCACATAGAAGAGATAAAGGATCAAGTGTATGTATGTCACATAGAAGGGATAAAAGAACAAGTGTATGTATGTCACATAGAAGGGATAAAAGAACAAGTGTATGTATGTCACATAGAAGAGATAAAAGAACAAGTGTATGTATGTCACATAGAAGGGATAAAAGAACAAGTGTATGTATGTCACATAGAAGAGATAAAAGAACAAGTGTATGTATGTCACATAGAAGAGATAAAAGAACAAGTGTATGTATGTCACATAGAAGAGATAAAGAACAAGTGTATGTATGTCACATAGAAGGTTTAAGTATGTCACATAGAAGGGATAAAGGATCAAGTGTATGTATGTCACATAGAAGAGATAAAGGATCAAGTGTATGTATGTCACATAGAAGGGATAAAAGAACAAGTGTATGTATGTCACATAGAAGGGATAAAAGAACAAGTGTATGTATGTCACATAGAAGAGATAAAAGAACAAGTGTATGTATGTCACATAGAAGGGATAAAAGAACAAGTGTATGTATGTCACATAGAAGAGATAAAAGAACAAGTGTATGTATGTCACATAGAAGAGATAAAAGAACAAGTGTATGTATGTCACATAGAAGAGATAAAGAACAAGTGTATGTATGTCACATAGAAGGGATAAAAGAACAAGTGTATGTATGTCACATAGAAGAGATAAAGGATCAAGTGTATGTATGTCACATAGAAGAGATAAAAGAACAATGTATGTATGTCACATAGAAGGTATAAGTATGTCACATAGAAGAGATAAAAGAACAATGTATGTATGTCACATAGAAAGTATAAGTATGTCACATAGAAGAGATAAAGAACAAGTGTATGTATGTCACATAGAAGAGATAAAAGAACAATGTATGTATGTCACATAGAAGAGATAAAAGAACAATGTATGTATGTCACATAGAAGAGATAAAAGAACAATGTATGTATGTCACATAGAAGAGATAAAGAACAAGTGTATGTATGTCACATAGAAGAGATAAAAGAACAATGTATGTATGTCATATAGCAGCTAAATATGGTCCTTCTCTGTCAGCCTTAATTTCTTTGTTTATTAACGCAAATGACCCTCGGCTCATAACAAAGTTGTTTTGAGTTGAGAGCTTTTACTTGCATCTTACTGACTTTTGTGTTCCACCTTCCTGTTCTTAGGCCCTAGAGTCCCTGAATAGGCTCTCTTAGCTAGGACAAATGGCGAGTTAAAACTGAATGCTAATGTAGAGTCCCTTAGCCATGAATGGAACGATTTCAAAATAAGAAGTTTTTCACAGTCCATTCATGCATGAAAATTAAAACAAACTATCATAGATATATTCGTTATTGCATATGATCTTTACTCACATTTAATTCCACTTCAATGAGTTCTTTCGTCTTTCTACTAGAACGTCATAACTGAGTACTACTTTTGTCTGTGAAAACTCAGGCCGTTAGCCATGAATGGAACGATAGAAATCAACCTGAAGCGCGAGGCTAAGTTTGCACTAAGTTTCACAGGGAGTTATAAGAAACCCTCACTGCAAGAAGTTCTAAGCTGTTCCCATGGACAAAACTGTCGTAATATGTATGTTTATATACCATCTGATATATCCGTGTGCTGTCAATCTGTCAATTTGTTTTGTAATTTTTTATCAGTTTCATGGCAATTTCGGATAATTCTTTTATTGACCTTAAATGGTCAGCCTCGGTTTGTTCTTTACTTGTTCTGGAGTTTTGGGAAAATCGGAGGCTCGTGTTCTTATAAAATTTTTCTTATAAAAAAAGGGTGTAAACAAATTCAGTAGCTATTTTGTGTTTCTGAAATGTCTTTGCTTTCCCCCATTTTTGCTTTCGATTGTGTTCCTTGAATGAATTGTATCACACGTGACACATTTTCAGTCAACTCTGCCTTTGAACGTGGACGAAAGGCAGTCGTTCCACTCCACAAAAAAATAGGCCAATCACGTAGCTTCCGGTAAATAGCCCCCGTGATAAAAGCATCGCACGAAATCAGTCAATTTTCTCCAGAAACCAAATTTTAAAAGGAGAAGGAACATGTCGTTGAGTTTTGTTTTGTTTTCATTAACGGGAGACAGAAAAAAATACCATTAAAGTTAGAGTGGTTAAAAAAAGACAAGACATTTCGAACGCACGTACATTTTATTTCGAACTGCTAATTTTCATAATGGTTTTAACAAGGTAATTAGTAATGATCTAAACATAAAAAACGGTGGAGAAACAAGATATGGCATCAGCAAAATATTTTCACCCGTTTTTCTTAAATAATGAAACCCAAACTCCTTCAAATTAAGACTTTAATTTGCTCGGTCAAATGTCCGACAAATGCATATCGTTCTATTCATGGCTAAGGGACTCTAGTTCGGCTCTTTCTTTATTAAACTTGCGTTAGACCACGTAGGAGCCCCTATGCGAGAGTTTTCGTACAAGAAAGAGGTCTTATCTTTGTATGTTCCCGTAAAAATATCATATTCAGTTTCTGGCTATTGTTGCTGTTATAACTATACATTTGGTTTAACATCTTCATGTTTTCTTCTCCAGGGTCAGATTTTCAGTCAACCCACCATATATGATTATGTTATGTCTCAAGAAAACGTCGTGAAGCGACTCAATCCAATCATCCAAACCATCGAAGGACCGTATATTTCCACTTCAGCACCTCTGCAGACTAGTAAGTACACATTTTTATAACAAGTTTCATTTACTTACGCAACAACAACAACATTTATCATCTTATGCAACAACAACAACATTTATCATCTTATGCAACAACAACAGCAACACTCTCAGTGATAGAAAGCAACATTCAAAGAGCTATTCAGGGCTATTCAGTTGGGCGAGCCAATGAATGTATTTCTTTCAAAATGTCCTTGGGAAAGAGTTTGACAAAGCACTGCTGCCTCTCCTCCACGGGTTCAAATGTGGTTTTGAGAAAATGAGTTGTTCTTTCAGTTCTAAATGAGGGCTGATTTCGTTTCGAAGTACATTAAATGTCGCATATAAGATCCACTCCTTTTAAGAACCTTAACGCTAAAATTTAATTATGCTAGAGGAGTTATTCTTGGAATTTATTACAGAACTGCGCTGATCAAAAATGAAATATACTGTAAAGGCAAAAGAGTGCTTAAAATGCATATCCATGTCACTTCAAACCACCCATTCCAGTACAACTATGTTAAAATGCCCCTGAAGAACCTTAGATACTTACACAAACAACAAACAGATTCTTTTACGTAGTTTTTTTACTGTAAAGTCACAATATAGAAATTCACAATAATGACATAAGCGTTCGCAGTATCGAGACATTGCAATTGATATTCAAAGCGTTCTTAGCAACATTTCCCTAAGTCATGAACCTCCCACACCATCTCTAGCAGCAAGCATTATACCCATCCCGACATTCTAGCACCAAACAGCTCCCTTCCTTCCTTACCTGACTTCTTCGCTGATTCTGACTCGCATCAACGCTCTTGTGTATTGCTAAGTTATGGTATTAAGTTTTCTGATAGAATTTTTAGGCAGGGATGGCAAAGTGGCTAGAACACTCGACCCCTGCTTAAAGGGTCCCGGGTGCGAAACCACCTTCAGACCTGTAACAAAGTATGAGGAGAGAATTTGCCAGCTTTCTGTAATTCCAGACAAAAAGAAAAAGGAATAACGAGGTGTGGTCCCATCGAGAGGATGGACCAGGGTCGCACTACTCGATTAGTCTACCTATTCAGTGGGTCCTTTGTGCTTTGCATATAAACCAATACCTTACGAAGATACTTGGTGTATTTACCGATCAACTGTTGTCTCCCTTTTAGCGGCTACGCATTACGATGTCAGTGAAATTGAAGGATTAACAAAGGAGCAAGCCCTTAATGCTTTATCGTCAAATCTCAAATACTTTTTGAATGAAAAAGGTAATTTCACTCTTTTATTGGAATTAATTCATTGCAGATCGGTGGTTACCAAGCTCGAATCATTTACCCCCGAAGTACTCTTTTTTTTATCCATTTTTTTGGGATACGCGGCCCAAGATAGAGGTGATTTTTCAATGGAAAAGAATGCGATTTCTTTAAAATACATGTATAGTAGATGTATATATACATGTATATTGTACATATACATCTACTGTATATCTTTTGTATTGTACATGTATCCGAAACACAAATTAATGCCTCACCGTGGATAAGCCTGGAGATGTGAACACATCAAGGTTACTGTGCTAACTAATTGACCTGGTTTAGGACAGTGGTTAGCGCGCTCGCCTGTGCTCGCATGCCCGCAAAAACCCGGGTTCGAGACCCGATGGAGGCATATTTGAATTGCAGTAGCCTGCCATGGTATAATTTGATTACCCGTGTTAAACCATACCTTATGATTTAATGTATTGTAGATACTTCATGTATTTGGAGTCACAGTTAACGGGTTTTTGGATAATTTGCGTATATTATGTTCAATCTTTAAAGCCATGTTATTGTTGTTGTTTTATGTCACTGTACCACAAATAGTGACTCCCAAAAGCATCAGTGTTTTGTCCAATGCACAAAATTAGTATGTTTTATGTCCCAGGAATAATCCGCAAATCTTTTGTTCTAGTGACAATAAGAATATCTTATACTCCAGGACGAGAATTAGCATGTATTGTGTCCTTCAAATAACTGGCATATCTTATCTTCTAGGAATGATTAGCATGGTTTCTGTTCCAAAAGTAATTAGCTTGTTTATTTTCGACGAAAAATTGGAATGTTTAGGAATGATTAGCATATATTAAGCTCAAAGAATAATTAGTATCGAGATAATTTGTGAGAATGAAAATGACCCGAGTAGGACTCGAACCCGCGGCCTCTAGATTCGCTGCGCTGCAAGAAACCCAGATCATTTCATTCTCACTAATTATCTCGATTGATTTTCCAAATCCTGCTTCTCCTCAAATAATTACTATGTTTATGTTCTAGGAATCGTGACCACGTGGATTGTTGCTGATGCTGATACTGTTAGCGGAAGGGAACTTATCAGATCTGCTCTTCAGTTTATTGTGAGTATAGATTTTCATAATAGTTTTCTCCCAGATGGACGAAGTAGGGGCTTGGTGATTTATTGTTGATAGAAAATGTTACAATATAGTGAATAGGTGGGGATAGAAATCGACTCAGCGATACTTGCGAGGTGGCTGTGAACCAGAATGGATCCTGTGATAAATTTCTCAGACCAAGAGTTTTTATTGACTTTGTTCTTTATTGAGTGTCTTTGAATCTTTTAGTTTGAGAGTTCCCTGATAGTAGTTGGGATTTCATTCCAAGCTTTAAGACCTGAGCAATGACGTATATATACGTACAGTTTCTTGTTCTATAGTTTGAGCACGCTTCTCTAGTTTTATTTGCATCCCAAAGGCTTTCAGGGCAGATCTAATTCATCATCTTATAGTTCATAACCGATCGATCAAACGTTATCAGTTGTTCCACGGTCAGCCAGTCACTAGACCACTGATCCTTGATTCTTTCCTTTTCCATGATTTAATGGGCTCTGTTTTCAAGACGTTGAAGGGCTTCTATTTTGTTGTTGGGGAGAGGTCCCAAGACAACGTTTGCTGAACGCAAACGATTGTAGAAAACTAGATTTAGGAGGCGTTTTTAGAGTTTTTGCTATTATCCCTGTTCTTTAATAACTACAAAATACCTGCCGAAGGATAACGAACTCCCACACAAAGAGGATGGTCGCAGTCCCATCACTGGATAAGGGCACCCTTCGATTGATTTTCTAAATCCCCCTTCTTCTCAAGTGTATTTTGAATATGCAGTGTTTTCGTGTGAGTGCAGCGTGTTATGCTTGAGGATATAACAACCGTAAGTTCATGCCCAACTCAGTGAGACAGTGATGATAAAGTTTGCACTGCGTAATTGCGCGTCTCTCACATTGCATATTTCAAAATCTACTGCTGTTTATTTCATTTGTTTACGTAATTTCCCTCCTCTTACATATTCAAAAAAGAATCTGACAAACAACAACAGCGTTGCTTGTTTACTCCATTTTTATGTATTTTAAACTACATTCTAATGTTATGTAGCAGATATTCTAACAAACAAAACAATATTGAATATGTATAAGGTATACAAGCAGCTGTGATAAAAAAAACAACAGCAATCCCGCTGTATAGAAATAAACTCAATGAACAGGGTCTTAAACGAATAGGATAAACGCAACAGCAACTAATATTCAGCCGTGTTGTGGTCAGCACTGGCTGAGTTTTCCAGACTTTCCTTTTTCTCTTTTGCGTCTACATGAAGACATGAAGAGAGATGATGTAGAGATCACGTCTTGTGATATGGACCCTGTAGTAAACAACAGAAACAGGAAATTATGGATTAATTAGATTGATTGCGGGAATTGCTTCAATTCCTTTTGTTGAAAAGCCGAGTTGAGTTCAGGCGATGTTGAGATGGAACTCGGCCTTCTTCATATAAAAAGCCAATTAGAGCTAACACCGTCAACCGAGTGGAAACTGGGCCTGTGTTCAACTCATCACGAGCCGAGATTTCTCATGTAAAGGGCCTCTTAGCAATAGAACCCCATTAATTAAGAACCTACTTTTTTGACTAACTAGGTTCTTAAAAGTAAAGTTATTATGAGTAGACTTATGACACTCCTAGGACGTGGTGAGCTCTTATCACCAGCTGTCTTACAATTTAAGCCTCGTTCACACTGCTCCGTATTTATTTGTCTTCGTATTTGAAGACGAAAAAAAGTGCCTGTTCACACTGCTCCGTTTTAAAGCAAATATGCTATGAATACGATGAAGTGTTCACACTTCTCCGGGCAAATACAATGCTCATAATACCATTTCAAGACAAATATTTCCATTGAAAGAATGCCATGATATTCAAATGTCTCCGTATTGGGCGTTCACGCTGAAAACGGAGCATATTCAATACAAACCGTATTCGAAAGTATGCGTATTTGTTCGCGTATTTGAACAGCTCCGTATTTGAAGCGTATCAGTATGAACGCAAGGCCGAAACGAATATGTTTTGCTCCGTTTTTATTCAAACAGGTAGCCGTGTGAATGGGGATTTAGATGTTGAGAAAAATTGCGTTTTCTGTGGTAGAAACTTTGATACCGAATATTTAACAAATTTCAAGTTTCTGATCTCCAAAATCAGCCTGTTGGCTTTACTGCATGCCAAAGTAAGTAAATGAGAATAAAAACATAGATGCATGTGGTACATTGATGGTGGATAATGAATAATGTTTTATAACTTTTAGTAGAGTAATTCGGGGCAAAACGGATCAGGGGGTAAAATGGGTCATTCTATATAAAATGTTGCAGAACACAGCTCCACGAAGAAAGACTATCATGCCTCCATTAGACTGTTGAATAACAAACAACGTGGGTAACTTTATTTTGTTTCCCTAGCGTAGCCTGCGGTAGTTCTGAAGCATTTCATACAGAACGACCCATTTTATCCTCTGACCCATTTTGCCCCGAATTACTCTACCATATTCTGATAAAAACACAGTATCTTGAGCACTCGCTTTCAGGTGGCTTGTCCTTTGCAGTCCCGTATATGCTATAGTTGACACCACTTGCAATCGGTACAAGGCAAGTACTAAGTTCTGTCAGATCTGTAAGGTAAAGGTAACCTTAGGCCTCAATAAATCCTGCAAAATAAAAACCAAGTTCATATATAATAAATTATTCGAATTTTGAAACTAAATCTTTTAGTGAATGCCAGCATATAAGAGTAAAATCGTGAAATCCTTTTGTTGCTTATGCATAATGTCCTTGAAGATCTCATGGCGAGAAATTTTGTAAAAGAGGAGCTTTTCCGAAATTTTATAGGCTTTATGGAATTACGAAAGCTAGCATTTCTTCTCACCAATTTTAGCAACATTACTAAAAATGGGGTCACCTGCCTGTAAACGGCAGACAGAGAGAAGAAACTAGGTTTTGAATAGCTGGAAAGAGCAGCCTGCCTGCTGCGATAAGATTTTCAATTTAATCTCAATTTCATTATTCGATTACCTACTAGTGGTGTAGTAGAATATGATTTGCATATACTTTACTATCATGAATTTTTCATTACATATCTACTATTTAGGCCTTGTCCACACGTTTTGAAAACGCATATTTATTTATGCGTTTTCGAAAAAATCTGCGTCCACGCGATGAGCGGTTTCAAAAAATCTCCGTCCACACGGATACAGAGGAATCATAAACAAAAATGTTCTGCTCGTTAAATTGACTGTGCAAAACTAAGTGTGTGACGTCATCGTTTTCGAAAAATACGTTCTCGCCGTCCACACGACAACATGAAAACTGAGTTTTCAAAATCTCCTCTCTTGACACCGTTTCCGAAAAGCTCAGTTTTCATCACCGAAAACTACGGCTACGTTTGGACGAAAGGCAAAAACGGATAAATAAATATGCGTTTTCAAAAATATCCGTATACGTGTGGACAGGGCCTAAATCTACTAAAAAATCCAACACTAATACATTACAGCACATTTTCGTAAACTTTATAATTGGGTAATTCGACTGTGAATTGGAAAATTGTCTATGACTGTTATAAGAAGATATGCTATATTAACTATAAATTCTAACACTGTTTAGGCTAGTGTTCAAAGTTTTTATTGCTCAAACGTACTGTGATAAAATTAGTGGCCTGTGCAGCTGGTTCTCTGCACTTCTGATAACTGTATATATGTCAGATTTATTTTCGGAATTTAAGATTTTTCGAAATAGATCAATATTTTAGGTTCACATATTTATAGCCCAACTTGTTTAAAAAGACCTTTATTTGTGCTTTATTGTTAGTACAGTCATATAAGAATTGAATTTCATTACCTGCTAGTTTTGGTATAGTAGTGGACCTATAACGTGATTCCTTGTATTCGCTCAACGATTTTTATTCATCACTCATACGACTTATGAGTCTCGGTTTGGAGCTATCACAGCAATTTAAATCAATGCGGGAAACTGAGACTCGTGTGATAAGTCTAGTATAGTATTACAATAATCACAAACTCAGGGCCACAAGAGCAACAACAGCTACAAAATACGGTAACTGCCACTCGAGAAAGGGGGAAACATATACTTTATGCATCACTTGAAAGTAGAAAATTCATAAAGAAATTGGTAATGGAAAATCATCAAAATCACTCGCTCTAATTCAAGTTTCTTTATTTAGATAAAGAATTCCAAGACATCAAGACTAGCTCTGATCCTTTGCCCAAGCTCAGCGGTTGATAAAGAGGCCTCCATGAATCATGTAATAAATGGAATCATAGCTTCCAGGGAAAAAATGATTTCTGGCGTCGCGAAGTTTCTGTTGAAGGTCTTGAACGAAACGAACGATTTTGAAGAGATGGTTAGAAAACCAAGCATCGTCGTAGAAATGTCTTCTGGAGCCGTGGTGAGTAATTTGCTTTTCATTTCATTTCCATGGGCTACTTAGATATCTTGGTTTATGATATCTTGGTTGCATTGCTAGCCAAGTAGTCTTTGTTCGTGTTTCGTTGCTTGTTAAAACTGTTTATCACAGTGAAACTACGCGAATATTATGGACATATTTGTTAAAGTGATAATGATAACGACGGCTATAAAAGCATTAGCTAATTATAGCCAGATATATATAAAGTTCATATCACAGTCTCGTTTTCGAAGCACTGAAAAACTTTCGATACATCAAAGTTGGTTGATGTGAATGTACTGAGAAGAAAAGACCAGAAAGACTAGGTTCTTCATTTCAAAGCCTGTTTCGTGGTTTCCCACTCTTCTTCAAGAGATGAAGAGGTACATATGGCTTGTCAAGATGAAGAGTCTAGACTTATGACTCTTTTCTCCTTAGTGTATAAAGTTTATATCAACATAGAGTGTGAAAAAACATTTAGAGTTAAAGACGAGTCCTACCTAGGTGTAGCTAAGGTTTGGAATAAAGGTTTTACACGGCTTGGAGAAGACTTGATCTGTTTTTATTTTTGTGGCTGGCCCTAATGATCAAAGTCTACTTGTATATCGCGTTCAGTTGCCCCTGGTAGAGAAACTATAATAAACAGGTCTTATCAATACTTTCATGAGTTAAACAGGGAATTTACGAAAATTTTTTTTGTATTTGATTTTATATTTCAAGTTCTTATAACATAGCGCTTTGAGAAAAAAGTTCCAAAGAGAATGGCGAGTTTCTGGTTAAGAATGATAATGATGATGATGTTCATGACCAAGGCTGTTATTTTCTATCAACTACATACTTGATGTTACATCACTTAACCCTTTTATCCTGCATCTGCTACGGATCAACTGTGTCATATTAGGTCTAATTTAAGAACTCATTCTTGTAGCTCGAATTCATCAAAAGAAGCTGTAAATCTGATCTTAAGGGCGGACGTGCCTCTGTTAGAATAAAAACTACGGATCACCTGCCATTCTATGTTTAGTTATCTGAGTTTGGGGAAAACCGGCCTTTTTTCCAAACAGGTGATGGATTTAGGTGATGTAACATTATCCAGAGAGACCGATGGAGCATTGCACACTTTTTTTTAAAGGAACGGAACTCAAGGAACTTTACTAATACCCTTTTTCTAATAGGCAATAAGAACTTGATTGAGAGTGTTTTTCTAGCAAAAAGGAATAGATTTCTAAAGTGTGACGTCACAAAAAATCTATTTTTAGAATTTTGGAAGTTTGGCTCCATAATGTGAAAGAGCTTCCAAAATTACATCAAATAGATGCAAAATTACCTCTGCATGTTGAATATTAACTGAGATATAATCATTTGAAAAATTGACTTTCAATAGGAAATCCCTGTATTTTTCGGCCTGTTCATAATTGTATTAAGGTTCTACTCGCTTTTTCTTGTCAGGAACATGCAACTTAACGGATTTTTGGGGGAGGGGCAGGAAGCTAGTCTATTAATGCTACTTAGCTGTCTGTTATAGCCTCCTTTTGACCTTCACTTGAATATCGATACTGTCTAATAGTAAATAAAAGAAAAGTCATTAGATAAAATTGAAAAATACAAGAATGGGCTCTAAGATTTCTCTATGAAGATAACCATATATCCTACAATGAATGGCTATAGAAAGCTGAAAAAATTCAGAATGCATGTCAACCGTCTATGATTACTTTGTATTGAAATATATAAAACAGTTCATAACCGTAACCCTTCGTTTTTAAAAGATATTTTCAGAGAGAAATATTCAACTTGGTATTGTTTGAGCTTTGAGCATTGCAGACCAAAGCAAATTACTTTTGGATCAAACAGTTTGCAACCAATAATACCTAAAATCTGAAATAATTTGCTCAGCACAATAAAGGCAGCTAAAAATCTGAATACATTTAAAAGTTTGATTTGATAAAAAGTTGATGTGGTCCAAAGTTCTAATACAGCTTGACTTCCTTTCCTTATAATTTGACTATTGAATTTAGACTTGAAATAATCGATATAGATTAGTTAGTGTTAAGCTATTTGATAAATCAATATGAAATAAATGACACATGACCACGTTAATGCTGTTTAATTGGTAAATGATCAATTCTGGTTTCTCTTTGAAAGGGATTTAACAAGAAGAAACTAATGGAAACGTTCACTGGCGATGAAGCAAAGAAATCAACAAATAAATTGCTTCTGATGAACCGTGCTGTGATGAGCCAAAGTATCGGCTACAAAAATGGCGGAGCGTACGTTATTTGCAACGGAAGGGTAAGTTTTGTATTTCTAAAACAATAGGGTCAGGTTAAAGCCACTTCCACGAAAAAGCGCCCAAAATTCACCCACCTGGGTCATAGGTCCACACAATCAAATAATCCCTCCATATTTTAGAAATATCTATATTTGGATGGTACGAAGTCTGTATGTCGCTTTTCCGTGAGAGTGCTCAATACATAGAGTAGAGCGTGATATGTACAAATTGATAGAAAAGAGACAAGAAACTACTCATTCATCTCGACAAGCCTGTTTCGTGGTTTCCCACTCATCAGGAGATGTTCTAATGGTACAAAACTTCAGTATAGCCAGAAATATCGGAAACATAGCGAGACGAACACATAGATTACTTAAGCTTTACACAAAAACCAGGGATCCCCTATTGTGTAGACAGAAGGATTTCGTTTTCGCCTTAGGACTCTTAAAGTAATCTTATTGGTCAGCTCACTGTATCGTGGGTGTCGATTGGTTTTCCTATCCATACCAATCATTCACCTCTTTTCTGATTGGCCTATTTCGATCCACATCTGGGTATATAAATCAGTTAGGTTTTTGTTTTGTTCTCTTTCTGACGTATTAGCTACTCTGTTGAGTGTCAGACAAAAAGCCTAAGTAATCTATGTGTTAGTCTCGCTATGTTACCGTTATTTCTAGCTATACTGAAATATCTATTTGAGATTACTGTGTGAACTACCTCATTGATTGACCAAAGCGTTAGAACGTTTTCCTTGGCCAGCGTCGAGCCTAATCTAAGTGTGGCTTTTAGTTGATAGCGGTGTTGGAATTGGAAACAGTGGTCTGGAAAAGTCTGCAAAACAGGTCCCAACAAATGATTCATGTCATTTTTGGGAATAAGTTGAAAATCAAGTGAGGATAGGGAAGTGATTTGTTGCAAATAAATGCATAGTTCGGAATAGATTCGATGAGGCTCTGGTATGTAGCCATTTGACGAAACTTCAATAAGGAATATCTTGTGGCATCGCATGTGGCTATAGCGCACAAATCTCAAGAACTTTGCTTTGTATCCAGTTATTTCTTATTTCGCCTCTAAACGTTTGCCAAACTTTAGTGGTCCTTGAAATAACTCTTAGATTAAGTATTGCAAAAGGAACTTTCTCCTGCATGACTCTCAGTTTGTTTCGATGCGGCAAGATCTCTTTGATCAGCTCTCCTTGTCTCCTTGTGTTATTTGCTTCTTTTAACAGATAAACATTATGATGTCATCACCAATCAAATGATCCTTACACGAACAATTTTATTTATTGAGAATACAAAAAGGTTTTTAGGTTGATAGTTGGATATCAAGCAGAGAAAGAAGTTTTGTTATATTCGTCATTGATATTTGGAGCATTAAAACTTTATAGCGAGACAGGAACAACGCAAAACGACACACACAGAAGAAACGTAGATAGATTAAATATTTTATAGATATAAATATTGTCAATATTTCGCCCTGGCATACAGGGCTTCTTCAGGACTAAATTTACAAACGGATAAATGCCAATACAGGAAATACCTACGACATTCGACAGCAACTGGACTGCAACTCCAACAATGTTATATACCTGATACAGTGTATCAAGTGCATAACGGACGGCAACAATAACTGCCAATACATAGGACAAACTGGTAGACGAGTACGTGACAGACTTATTGAACATAGACGAGACGTACTCAACAAGAAACATGACAAGTCTGGGGTGGCAGAGCATTTTTGTCAACCTGGACATACTGTACATGACTTACAGATTATACCTATACATAAACTGCACACCGGACGAGAGAGTGTTAGACGAGCCAAAGAACAACATTTCATTGACTTGGCCAACACTCTGACACCCAACGGACTTAACAGAACGACTGACCGCTAATTATTCATAATCATATCTATACATCTAACCTATTATTTGTAGTTATATTTTTGTATCTCTATTTACAGTCATACTCTACTCCTCTGCTTCCCAATACATTTATTCTATTATCATTATTTAATTATCATTATTATTATACTACTCCTACCATAATCATTGCCACCGCTCCAGCCTCTGCGTAGCAGCACCATTATAACGTATTAACCAACCATATCACTGTAAAAACTTTTCAAATTTTGTATATAACCCCGCATTTATCCGTTTGTAAATTTAGTCCTGAAGAAGCCCTGTATGCCAGGGCGAAATATTGACAATATTTATATCTATAAAATATTTAATCTATCTACGTTTCTTCTGTGTGTGTCGTTTTGCGTTGTTCCTGTCTCGCTATATTTTACTTACTTCGCCGCAAGCATCGAAAGGTCCGGCACAAAGCCTAGTATTGTGGACTTTCTTCGTTCAAATTAAAACTTTAATTGTTAAAGTGCCTTTTCATCGTTTTTTTGGTTCACGTTATTCGACAGAACTAAATGCGCTGATTTCGAGAATGAAAATTTTTTACAATATTATAAGGCTTCAGTGTGGGAAAAACAATTTGGGTTCCTAACATCGTTTTTAACGAAAAACCCCGAATTTCACGACTTTGAGAGATCATAACTCAGCAACCACAACTCTGATCGTAAAAATTTGCACATGCATTGAGCTCTACCGAATTACACAAAAAAACGGTGAAGAGGACCTTTATAAAGGTTGTCACTCAAGGACATAGATGTCCTTTCCACCTTTTCAGCTATTGCAACTTAAGTATATATTTAGGTCAATTATGCCGTTTTTATTTGCGTAAAAAGAAACTTTTGGTCTTTACAGAATAACTAACAAGTTAACGTCTGGTATTTTCTCATCCAGGTTATTGGTGCCCTTGACGATTCAAAAGCCTTCACTCATGACGATTTCGAATTATTGCAGTCTTTCGAGAATGACCGAAGTGCATCAAAAATAAACAAGATTGTGAGTATAACATAGAAGTTCTATTAAGGCCTCGTCCACACGTATCCAGATATTTTTGAATACGCATATCTTTTTATCCGTTTTCGAAAAATCTGCGTCCACACGGATACGGAGGAATCACTAACCGAATGTTTGTTAAATTGACTGTGCAAAACTGTGCTGGTGACGTCATCGATTTCGAACAGATACGTATTCGCTGTCCACACGACTAAATGAAAACGGAGTTTTCTAAAATCTCCACACTGGACACCGTTTTCTAAAAGCTCCGTTTTCATCACTGAAAACTCCGGCTACGCGTGGACGGAAGGCAAAACGGATGAATAAATATGCGTTTTCAAGAATATCCGTATACGTGTGGACGAGGTCTAAAGTTTGCTTTATGCAGCAATCCAATGTTTCACTATCTCTCTTATTCATTGTGAGAAAAACGATTTTCTAAGATGTTTTGAGATTTTTGACATTTCTTTTATAGATTTTCAGTTTCTTTAGGCTTTTTGTAGAATCTAGCTTATTAATTGTTTAGGTCCCTTATTTTGGAACCTATTTCAAAAGTTGGTAGTTTGATTTGGATACCACTCGTGTTGAATCACCTTGAGTTACCTTATAACTGAAAAATAAAAGTTACACCGAATAGTGCAGCAGAACAAATTGTTTTTATCGGAAATGGATATGAATTGCCAAATAAAACAATAGAATTCCATTGTTCTTAAGCTTTGCCTGTCATTAATTACAATATGTAACTATTTTTTAAGAACACGAGCCTCGAATTTCACCAAAAATTAAGAACAACCTAAGAATAAGCTGAAGCTGGCCATATTTAGATCAAGATAAAACAAATAACCATCAGAATAAGAAATTTAGTGGCACCTTTGTGTATCAGACTGGACAGGAAAGTAAAAAAATTGACAATTCAACACAAATGACGGCAAAAAAGACTTACAAGAACAATTTAAGAACATTTCAGCCTGTTAATGGAAGAAAGTTTAAGAACAGCCAGCTTCAAATCAAATTTACTGGTTCATAATCAATTAAAAGAGAGTATTTGCATTGATTTAGGTACTGCATTATTTTTTGTGGTATGAGAGATTTGTGTATAATAGATAATTAAAGACTATTTAAAGACCATTAGTATAAAACAAGCCATATGTTAACTTTCAGGTTCAGAATATGGCATTTACAAACATGCCAGTTGATGGACATGACAGGTAAGAAATTGACGATAACAGGTTTGATATGTTTGAGTTTTCATTATTCCTACTTGCAAGGCTGTAGAGTCAACAAAAGTCCTACCATAAAATCATTTTCATTTTCAGTTGATGATAGTGGGCATGGTTTGTACATACAGGGGCTAGGCTCCTATTGTGAGTGGGTGGGGGATGTACCGCTCAATAAGGTCCAAGGGATGTAGTGGCCTACCGGAATACCGGGAAACTTCCAAGGGCCCCTAAAAACTGCTTTTTTGTTGGCTCTTTTATGGCACCACCACTAACAAGGGCCCTAAACCTAATTTTCACCAGCCCCTTTTTGGCTAGCTCCTAGCACGCCCCTATATTCAAAATACTGAGGTGATTTGCATCCATACGATGTTATTTTTGAAGCCCTTTCAGATTATGGACCCAAACTTCCAATATTCTAAAAGGAGATTTTTGTGACGTCATCACTTGACGACTCTAATTTGGTAGTAATTTCACAAGAATTGGCCATTACAGGTACGTTTAAGGATTCCATCCCTAAACGTGTGTTTTTATGATTTGCTTGTACAAAAAGGGTATGAAACTACCTAGATATAACCTAGGTATAATATAACCTATAACCTAACTAGATATGACCTAGACTTTAAGCACACAGGATCAGATAAGTCATTGGCATAAAAATACAGTTTTTGCAATTATGGTACGAAATTGGGAAGTGAACATTATGTTTTGACAAGCTCATCCCTAAAAATGTTCTGAGCTTTTAATTTAGCATAGAATTGAGAATAGAAAATTACTTCATTTTTGTATAGAATTGGGAATAGAATTTTATTTCATTTTTGTATAGCATTGGGTATAGAAAATTAGTCAGACATAGCGAAGGATCGGGTATGGAGAATTACTAAAATTTGGTATAGAATTAGGTACAGAAAACTACTTAAATTTCGCAGACATTGGGTGCACAAAGTTAGTACCATTTGGTATAAAACTGGATTTCCTTTTTGAACCAATACCAAGTACCCCCACCCCTCCCGGGCGTTCAAAATGTTTTAATTAAGTCAAGATTCATTTGAAGAATATTAACTCTGCTAGATCGAGTCAAATGCGTAGCGGCTTTTTGGGACACCCAGTACTTTGAATTTTCCACTCATTAAAGATTCGTTCATTCGTTTTAGATTCAAAGCGGACATGGTGATGAAAATAAATACTATTTTGAGTTCAAAGAAACAGACGACGAAAACAGTACTTGATTTCCATGGGGACTCTCATAGGTACGTTATTACCCTTTGAACATCTTTGAACGTCTGTGCAAGATAACATCAGTATTAAGGAGGATATTCAGTATTGTGGAGTGAAGGGATACCTCTTGCACTTTAGGTATTACCTCAACAGTTCTGATGGTATCCCCCAATAGTACTGATGGTATCTTCCACAGTAGTGATGGTCTCCCCCACAGTAGTGATTGTTTCCCCCACAGTACTGATGGTATCCTTCTACAGTGTTGAATATCCTCCAAAGTACTGATGTTATAACCCCACATCACATATGGTATCCCTTAACAGTGCTGATGGTATCCCTCTAGATTGCTGAATATCCTCCACAGTACTGATAGTATACCCCCCACAATACGAATGGTAACCCCGCGGTAGAAAAACGGGTCCTTCAGCAATCTGTAAGCGTGGTGTGTTCTTGGAGCACCGATCCGGGTCCTTCGCCAATCTGTAAGAAGGATCAGTTCTTACGTATAATTCATTATTAATCATCATCATCATCATAAGCAAATGCAATACCTACATACATTGTTAAGTATGACAGCTGGGTGTTATGATAATGATAATAATGATAAATATGACTTGCTACACTTACTTACAAGGAGCGTCGGCATAACGATTAACAATACTTAACTAAAAGTACTAAAATGACGAAATTTAATAACGAGCAACAACTTTAGAAAAAAATAGGGGAGAGGGCAATTACATATTTAGTTTGTCTTCTTATTGACTGTGATCAGGTAAATTCTTTTGCTGGAAATTAGAGCGGAGGTCAAATGCTTCATATACAAATTTAGCCGTTTCCCTATAATAATATTCGGATTTTCTGTAGATAAAAACATAAATTCTTGACTCAATTAATGAGAAATTGGGAGATTATTGATTTCACTTTCGGCTGATTGGAGCGACTTGTCTCGAAGTGAATCGTATCTTTTGCAGAGAATTAGAAAATTTGTTTTTCATCTTCGGTATTATTGCTGCTGCAAAATCGACATATTCTGACCTCTGGGAGAATATTTTCTGTTCTGCCTATTTCTATACGCAGATTATGGTTGCTACAACAGAATTTTGCCAAAGAAGATTTTAATTCTTGGTCTGCCAGGACGATGTAAGGCTCTAGGTTGAAACGAAGTTTATTAGAACCTTTTTGAGTACTTCCTGACTAAGAATTTATTCTTTCTCTTCAAAATGGTTCGTATCTAGTTTTAAGAGTTTTGTCGATTATTTTTTTGAAATTGACTTCTATTTATCTTCTATTTTACGTATTTTCAGTGCGACTTCTATTTTACGTACGAAGGTTTGAAGACATGGAGCTTGAAACAGACATGTTCTTGTGACATTTACATTTACATTTACAAAATGCACGGTTGAGAACAATAGGAAAGTGAATAAGAAAGTCCATACATTAGGTTAAACGTGATAAAGAGGCTAGAGGAAGTGACGTGTAGAGCTGTTAGTCCTACTACACTGATCGTATTACTCTACAGTGCTTCCACAGTGCTGATTGTATCACTTAACAGTACTGATAGTTTCCACAGTACTAAAGTTCCTCCACAGTACTGGATGGTATCCTTCCACAGTACTGCACAGACGTTCCCCTGATGGCAATCAAATAGTCATTTAGGAACAAAATGATATACTGGGATGACAAATAGGGGAAAGGCCCGATGGTTAGCCCATGGCTTTTTGTCAAAATTTTCCCAAAATAAATGGTTCCAAATATGCTTTTCATCCGCTCAGGACTGCCCAGGGAGCAATATTAGGTTACTATAGCCTTAAAAAGTCATAAAATCTCCAAAGAATTCCTGCCGACCTTTAAGGTTGTCGATCTAGAGCGTGCGGGGTCGACAAGAAAGCTCGAAAGCTCGAAGTAATAGTTTTTCTAGAGTCTGATTTACCACAGCACAGACAGGATATTATATGAGCCAAAATGAAGATTTTTGTTATTAGGTGGCTAATTGCAACACAGTACAGGATGGGATGCTATGAACCAAATACAAGTGTTTTGTACTTGTGTGGCTCATTGTAACACAGTACAGGAGGTGATGTAGAGCTGAAATTTAGATTTTGTCTTTAGCGTGTTTAATTGCAGCACAGTTTATGAGAAGATATACATTCAATTTTATGTAAGTTCTAGACTTCAGGTGTGGATTCCCTTGGTGAAAAGAAAGCATGCATCAAAACCCGCATATAAGCATCGCTTCTTTTAAAAACCTTTGCCTAATATTTCAGCATTTTAGAGACTTTGTTCATGAAATGTTTTGCAGATCTGCTCTGCTCTGCTGAAAAATGAAGTTTATCGTGAAAGTAAAAGAGTGCTTAAAATGCATATCCATGTCACTTTAAACCACACATCGCAATACGAATTTGTTAACATGTCGCTAATGATTAAAGAATCTTTTTTATAAAGCTGAAATAAAGGAGCTCTTATTTGCGGGTTTAACTGTAATCAATGTATGGAAGTCTTAGTAACTATAAATAGTCAGAAATACCGGAAACATAGCGAAACGAACACATAGATTACTTAAGCTTTTCGTCTGAAACTCAACAGAGTAATCAGGCCCGGCGGAACCGGTCCGGTCCGTGCGGCGTTGGCTTGACCAACTATTGGGCCAAAACACCCCTTCTTGCCAAAAAGTGATATTGCTTTTTAAAACATTGGGTGAATAAAGGGGCTCTTATTTGCGGGTTTAACTGTAATCAATGTATGGAAATCTTAGTAACTACAACTAGAAATAGTCAGAAATATCGGAAACATAGCGAAACGAACACATAGATTACTTAAGCTTTTCGCCTGACACTCAACAGAGTAATACGTCAGAAAAAGAAGGAAGCAAAAACATAACTGATTATATGCCCAGATGTGGATCGACATAGGCCAATCAGAAAAGAGGTGAATAATTGGTATGGTGTGTGAAAACCAATCAACAAAGCTCAAGCAATCTCTGTGTTCGTTTCGCTATGTTTCCGGTATTTCTCGCTATTTTGAAGTTTTGTACCATCCAAAGACTATTCTAACTAGAAGTAGCAGTGAAATTATTCGGCGTGTTGATGTAATTCTCGAGAGTTATTTTACACGATCTTATAGGACGCTGGCAGATGGAGGAAACATTTGAAGAGAACTCAATATCGAGCCCTGGTTATGGGTCTGAGTTATAAGGATTCTCTGAAATAGAGTCAAGTAAATTGAATCTGGTACTGAATCTTTAACTTTTTGCCCTGGCTTTGGGGTAGCTTTTCTAAAATATTTCTCACATTATGGCAAATTTTGCCCTTGTTATAGGTCCATATTTTGAACTGTCACAGGCACGGGTATACTAGTTCATCTATAGGAGTTACCCCCATCGCACTATTTATGTAGAATGCGCTTTCGTCAAAATCTTTATCAATTGAGTCTTTCTGTTTAGCGAACCTATTGGCTGTAGGCCCAACACCAGGATTTGATTCACTCTCATTTTCTTTAACCGGTATTCACTCTTATTTCAGTGTCGTCCATTTGAAACCAGCCAGAAAGTCAATCAGCTACAATGTTGCAGCCATTCTTGACCCACTAAGTGCAGGTACCACTTCATTCAATTCAATCAATCCAATTCATTTGAATCAATGCAATTCGTTTCTTCCACTATCTAAACTAAAGGGGAACTGAATCGAGTTTCAAGGTGGGCGAATTCCCTCAGATTGACACTTCTCTCCTTGGTGAATACGAAATCCCAACGGTCAGAATCACATTCTATAGAAAATTGTGGTCCATTCTTTTTGCTAAGAATTAAGGTTGATTTAAGAATGATGAAGAAAGTGAATCATTTCGTGAAGAGTTATAGAACAACACAAAACAGGACAAATGTATTGTCGTCTTTCGTTTATTGAATCGCTCAACGTAGGTTTCCAGCCTATTTGGAATAAAAAACGGAACAGCATTGCTGCGGAATGTTATTCTGACCGATGGGACCTTCTGGACATTTTTATGTGGCTCAAATCGACTCTCGCTTTCACGCCATTGTAATAACGCAGGTAATTAACCCGAGACATATCAATCTCACCATTTGCACCACCACTCACCGAAAGTAGAGGCGAACCTATCCTAGCTCTTTAACAACTACACTGGACCTGCTGAAGGGCGACGACTTTCTCACCCCAGGACGACCATCAAAGTTCCACCACTGGATAAGGTTGAGAAGTAGAAATTGAAAAGAAATCAATTCATTTTCACAAAACATTTGGATTATTTTTCGGTATCCTGCTTCATTTTTGTGGATGACAGTTGTTTGCCATGAAACTGTATATTGATGTCATGTGGGAAACATCCACATTTTCAGCCTTGACATAATTAGTGAAGTTCGCAGGACTTGAAAGAAGCTTTTTCAATGCAGATTTCAAAGGGGTCAACTGACCTAGTTTAAGATCTAGAAGTCCAGACAAAGAAAGAGAATAAGCTTATCATCATACTGTCAAGTCTAGAGACGGGGGTTTACAATAAACGGGGTCGATGAATAAACACGTCGTTGCTCTACCTACTGGGAAATCGGGACAGTTGATTCAATCGACCAACTCGAGCAGCAATCTCACAAATTGCACAATCTCTCACCAAATTTAGAAACGAAACCACTGAGCTCTTAAACAACTACACGAAGGGCGACGACTTTCCACACCATGGTCGCCCTTTTGAAGGAGGCCTGGTGTAATTGTAAATTGGAAGTTATGTCAAAACTGGTTTAGGTGAAAATAGGCCCAAAGTCTAAGAAAAGATTTCTTTGTCGTTGGAAGTGGCTTTCGCTGATTCATTTTTGACTGATTTATGTTTGACTGTGACGCCATAGTAGGCCTAACCAATATTCATACATCAAAATCAAACGTTTCAAGATTTACTTTTCGTCAAAAAATTGAATTGAATTGCACATCGTATCGGAATCCTTGCCACGTGTTTTAGGCTGGGACCGCATTGCCAAATTTATTCGATTCCTCAAATGTACTCAAAACATTAATGCAAATAAGAGAGATAAATTATTCTCTTTTTTCTTAGATGCTCAAAAAATCGTCCCCATTCTCATGGTAAGCTTCATTTTACTTCTCTTCAGTCTCGGGGCGAGGCTTCCTGGCTAAATTTTGGGTCGAGGTCTGCTGCTCGCATATTCAAAATTGTACTGCTGGCTAGGCTACACGCATTTTTTATAAACAATTTCAGCTCGAGCTCAGTACTAATAATTGCTTAGCTAGAGGGCAACTTTCAGTACTCAAAATTGCTTAGCAATTGCTTAACTTTTTATAGTTGAAGATTTATTTCTTAGAATACTATCTCAAAAGTTTTTGCACAACAAATATCAATAGTATCTTCAATACAAAAGTGTATCGGAGTAATAATATCTACTATAACCTACTTCTCTATAGCTGCTGCCCGATTTTCATTGCCAATTAGATCAGAACTAAAACTTTCAAATTGGTTAGCATTCCTCTATACAGTACTGAAATTTCTTAAATTCGAGTCATGTCGATAAAAGACTTGCTTATAAAGCAATTGCTTATAAAAAAATGCGTGTAAATGCTATGCTAAATAAAACGGTACCCTTGTCTTGACCAGTTTCTTCACTAAAGACACCTTCGACTAGTTTATTACGCTCAAAATTGTTGGGTTCAAGGGCCTGTTTATATGGACAAAATTACTTCACCTGCCAGACCCGGAGCTGGCAAGTGATATTTCAACCTCCTATAAAAAACCATTGAAATCTCAGTTTGCGTTTATATGGAAAATAAAACTTCACTCCGCACTACCGGTATAGTTGAACTTCGCCTCTCAGGAGGTGAATTTTCACCCAGGTGAAGTGAAGTTTCTCCATATAAAGTCAAAACTACCGGTGAGGTGAAGTAAATTCAACCGCATAACAATGGAAAATAAATGATGCATTGACGATCAATGATTAGAGATTTACCTCGCCTCTTAGACCCGGCATGAAATTCCC
Organism: Pelagia noctiluca; assembly: GCA_963924455.1. Taxonomy (NCBI): domain Eukaryota; kingdom Metazoa; phylum Cnidaria; class Scyphozoa; order Semaeostomeae; family Pelagiidae; genus Pelagia; species Pelagia noctiluca. The sequence goes on along the minus strand of OZ004325.1, from coordinate 3,494,373 downwards.
ATATAAACAGTGCTTGAAATTTACTACGCCTGCCAGCCCCGGGTCTGGCAGATGAAGTAATTTTGCCCATATAAATAGGCCGTAAGTCTGAGTACCGAAATGGAAATTTTGCGTCTGAGAAGGTGCGATATTTTCTAGTTACCGGCCACTTTTCGAAACGTTCACGACTTAATATTTGACATGATAGTCACCACTTATCATGACAAGCCTTTGATATTAAGTAGAGCAACACAGTCCCAAAAATCTGGTTAAACAATGTCTACAGCACCTAACGCAACTTTTGCGCCACTAATGATAGAAATTAAGCGCCAAAATCTCAAAAACCTCCTTTGAGGTTCGTTTAGTATTCACATTTCTCGGTCCAACCTTTGCATTAATAGGGAAGAAACCTCGTTTCTCATTGCCTGATGATGGGAGACGGATCTCTCCCGAAACGTTGCCCTACTAAATTTATTTTTCAATGACATTTTATCATTCTCTGAGGAAGCCTTGCTTGGCAGGGCGAAATATTCGTAACAACTACATAATCGCACACATTTGTCTGTTTTTTTTGCGTCGCGGTGTTTCTTTTCTAGCTTTTTATTGATTTCTTCGCCGCAAGGATAAATTTATTCAACGAAGCAGTTATTTGGAGTGGTTTTTTCTTTCTTGATTATTAAATATCAATGGCTTGTCATGATAAGTGGTGACCATCATCTCAATTACTTGCTATGTCAGAGGCTAGTTCTATATACTGGAACCCGGAATTTTGGAACATGGAACTTAAAAATATGGGAACCGTGGAGTGTAAAATCTCTAAAAAGGGGAACATCGCAATAGCACTTCCTATTGCAATGGCGTTTACACCAATGGAAAGGGCTGCCCTCCTACAACCCCCACACCAAGCTCTTAGGTTCCCTGAGTGTGCAAAATAGCCCTAATCAAGGTTTCATCAGAACGTGGATTTCTCGTGCAGTCTGACTTTCGGGAAAATCTCAAACATTTTGCAGTGGGATATTTTTAGGCCTTTTAGTAAGTTAATTTGTAGTATTTTCCTTAGCTAGGCTATTCAGAACAGAATTGTCATTCAGGTCGGTTCTGGGAACATCGGCTCGAAGTTTCTTAAGTTTTGAAAATCTGGCCCTACGGTTTCTTATAAACGGCTTTTTATAAAAAAGATGTGTCGAAATCTATCAAAGCGAATTTCTAAATTCCACAGTCAAGTGGTGAAACTTGTACCACCCAGCCATGAATACAGAAACATCTTGATTGCTTTTGTATTGACTGTAAATTTCAACAGGGTTTTATACATGTCTCCATGCTTATCCCGGACATTTGTTAATCGATTTTAAGAAAACGAACGATCTGCCCCACACGCGTTGGCAGGACTCGACAAGACAAAGAATTTAAGCAAATCCAGTACTGGATAGCAAAATGTTAGGCAATGTAAGTTTTAGTTCAGATCCAATTAGCAATGACAATCTTGCAGTAGCTATAGTAAAGTAGGTTACAGTGGATATTAGTACCCTGGGTACACTTTGATATGCAAAATACCATTGACATTTGTTGTAGACCAACTTGTGATACAGTACTCTAAGGAACTAACTTAGAGGTAAACAAAGCTAAGCAATTGCCAAGCCAGTTTGAGTACTCGAATTTGCACTCCAGCTAAGCAATTTTTAGTACTGAGCTCGAGCTGAAATTGCTTGTAAAAAATGCGTATAACGTCTCGTTAAGAGAAATCTGAAAAGTTTCTCAACTTGTTTGGTTCGCACGAAACGTCCAACCAAAGATTCTTAAGTTTTGAAAATCTTGCCCTACGGTTTCTTTTAAACGGCTTTTTACAAAAACACTGTGTCGAAATGTATCGAATCGAATTTCTAAATTCCACAGTCAAGTGGTGAAACTTGTACCACCACCACCCAGCTATGATAGAGAAACATCTTGATTGTTTTTTTATTGGCTGTGAGTGTCAAGAGGGATTTATATATGACTCTGTGAGCACAAAGCACATTTGTTAATCGATTTTAAGAAAGTGACCTGCCCCACACGCGTTGGCAGTGCTCGACAAGACGAAGAACTTAAGCAAATCCAGTACTGGATAGCAGATTGTTAGCCAATGTAAGTTTTAGTTTTGATCCAATTAGCAATGAAAATCTGCAGAAGCTATAGGAAGTAGGTTACAGTGGACATTAGTACCCTGGGTTTGCAGCGAAGACGTTTGTTGTACACCATCTTGTGATACAGAACTCTAAGGGACAAACTCTGAGGTGATAAAAGCTATGCAATTGCTAAGCAATTTGGGTACTCAAATTTGCCCTCCAGCTAAGCAATTTTAGTACTGAGCTCGAGCCGATGTTCCCAAAACCGACCTGAATGACCATTCTGTTCTGAATAGCCTAGCTAAGGAAAATACTACAAATTAACTTACTAAAAGGCCTAAAAATATCCCACTGCAAAATGTTTGAGATTTTCCCGAAAGTCAGACTGCACGAGAAATCCACGTTCTGATGAAACCTTGATTAGGGCTATTTTGCACACTCAGGGAACCTAAGAGCTTGGTGTGGGGGCTGTAGGAGGGCAGCCCTTTCCATTGGTGTAAACGCCATTGCAATAGGAAGTGCTATTGCGATGTTCCCCTTTTTAGAGATTTTACGGTCCCCGGTTCCCATATTTTTAAGTTCCATGTTCCAAAATTCCGGGTTCCAGTATATAGAACTAGCCCTATGTCAGAGACAGCCTTGTTAAGACCAAATATCTTTACTCAGTTTACGACTTAATTAAGGCTCCGATAAATGGAATTGCCAAATGTGATACCGTCGCCTAGACCTAGATAGCAAAAGGTATACTCTTGTCTAGACTAAGACTCCAAAAAAGTGTCCCTTCTAAAACAGCACATCAAAAGCTACAACTACTATGGAACAGCCCCGTGTATTAAGTTCCTCGCTTTAGCTGAAAATCACCAAAACCGTGTCCTAAGATGACCTCCACGAAGGATTTTTCAAACATATTGAGTTCAAATTTGTTAACTGATCACAGGAGGCCAAATTTGATATGGTTTTTTATGTAATTTTGATTTGCTTGAACAAAGTGAATACAATTATTATACAATGAAATGACCTGTTCTCTGTGTAACAATGAACTGCTAATAAATTCGTTATTCAATACAATACAACTTTTATTATATGCCTGGCTAACAAACCTGTCTGAATAATTGTATTGATAAATGTAATGGTAATTGTATATTTAACATCTAGTGTTTATGAATAAATAACAAAAATAAACATAAAAGGAGAAAAGACACTGATGTCAAAAACATGCATACCTGACCTGTTCTCTCAAATATGGTTTTCATCTCTTCTTGGAAATAGCTAGCGAAGGAGCAGTTCTAAAACATGAGTTATTCCGAATGCTTGTCTGTCAATGCAAAAAGCTTAAATGTTCATTTGAGGTTTCGCATAGTTGAGTCGTTCTGAAGTTTTTGGAAATATTCCAGGCTCTTCGTTATGAAAATTATTTTACATCATTCTATATAGCCCATAGAGACCTTTGAAAACATATGCATATGTTAACGTCACATAATGTATTGCGCTATTTTGGCGATGCAGAACCTCAGATTAAAAAACTGAATCGATTTTTAAATTCAACATTCAAAGCTCTTACAAATATAAACAATTTGTTGAATCTTTCCTTATATCCTTTAATCAAACTTTCTAGGTTTTGGTCAATGTGACGAATGTTGATCTCAAAATATACCTCAATTGCAAAGACAAGCTGTCGGAGATGCCATTAAAAAGGTAATTACTCATACGAGTTTATCATTATCATTATTTATTACTCAAGCTTAGATAGAAGTAAATTTACACTTTCAGGGTTTATAGCTCGTTTTGAGAAATACGAAATATGAGAGTATCGTCTTCGATCGGTGTAAATAGGAATTCACTACAGTAAACAAAAGAAGAAGCAGGATTCGGGAATCGAAATGATTTTTATTCAAACTTCCACTTCCACGTGCCAAAACGAAAGATGATGCAGGTGAGAATGCGATGAAAGTACATCATCGAGTATTTTCTTGCAAATAGTTTTGTGAGTTAAGGTGGCCGATTAGTGGTTTATCTACTTGCAGCTACTACCCAATTTTAACTTAAGCCTTAAAGACCTCTTTCCCAATGACGTATATTCCTTTAAGATATGGCAAGGAAGATCACTATCTCCGATATCAGGTGGATTCTAATCTCAAAAGCATGCTGCGCACTCAGCAACGCTTTAAATTGTTTTGTACTCGCATTTTCAGCACAATGATGTGAAGTAGATTTCTTGCTCGATGGGGGTCAAAACTCTTATTCAGCATCGAGTTAGATTGTTCGATAGTGAAAGGGGTGCATTGTTTTCAATATGTGCCTGTTGTTTTAGATGGTTTGAGACGAGTAGTTATTTGCAGTGTCTCTTTTTGAAATGCTTGTATTTGCAACATAATACTATGATGTAGATTTCTTGCTCAAGGGGGTCAAATCTCTACCTTGTATTGAGCTAGATTGTGAAAGGGGTGTATTGTTTCCAATATATACCTGTTGTTTTAGATGGTTTGAGACGAGTAGTCATTTACAGGGTCTCGTTTTGAAATGCTTGTATTTGCAACATTAAACTATGATGTAGATTTCTTGCTCAAAGGGGGTCAAATCTCTACCTTGTATTGAGCTAGATTGTGAAAGGGGTGTATTGTTTCCAATATATACCTGTTGTTTTAGATGGTTTGAGACGAGTAGTTATTTACAGTGTCTCGTTTTGAAATGCTAAACCTTAGTTTGTTCGCGCGGGAGCAGCTGTAAAATACGAAGGCAGATGTTTTTTCGGGATAAAACGTGTTTGCTTCGTAACTTCTCTTTAAATATAAATGAACGAGCATAGGCGACAAGTAGTTTTGATGAATTGGGTTTCCTGAGAAACACACCAAGGAGAGGAGCGATTACAACAGTTGCCAATCACCTGGACCTGAATAAGTAGCACAGTTTCAACAACAAGGAGCAGTTTGCAGTTGACCATTTTCAGTTCTCTGGCTGGCTATCTATTACAAGCAAGTATGAAAAATTGGATGAGTGCCTTCATATCTTGGGTGAGCGTTCGCAGATCTGTGTCTCGTTACCAGTTGCTGGACGAAAACAGTAATGATGATCTGTTGCTGGAGAACTTCATGGCCACTCGGCGATGTCGGCGAAGGGGAGCCGTCACCCAGGTCCTGGCAGAAGATGCCCGCTTCATCCGTGAAATGCTGCGGTACATGATCATGTGGAAGCATCTTCAGATGTATGGTTTCGTAGATATTGACATCAGGGAGCGAGTGAGTAAGGACGTGCCGATGGCCTACTCCCAGTTCTTCAGAGTAGAATGCAAGGATTCGTCCTTACTGTGCGACGAAGATTTGGTCACTAAATTTGGCCTCATCGGTCAAGCCGTCTCATGCAGCTGAATTTCGGCATAATGATTGCTCTGGAGCTGGAAATGACTTTCTATCGCTAATGAGATAAAGATAAGTGGGGTCATTCTTTTTCTAACCGAAACTCGAACAATAACACTTTTATAGTAAATGAGTTAATAAACTTCGTTACGGGATCGTGTTTGATTATCCAAAATTGTATTTTTGTCGTTAAAATTCAGCCATGGTAGTCTCCCATTTCAAGACCTTGTATAAACTCAAGCAAGCAATTTCTGTTTAACATGCTAGCCTAGGTATAGCCGAACCTTGTTTTTACCAGTGGCACGGTTAAATGCATAACATCGAATCTGTCACTCGCATTTTTGATATACACCTTGTCTTTTTATTTCTGTCATGGTATCATTTCTATGTCGCATTTTGATAAATTTTGGCAGGAGTCAATAAAAAAGTAGATCATGCTGACAGGTTCCCATGGGTCGATAATGAATGTTGAAATTGGCACCATAGCTGAATTAGTATAATGAATTTGAATATGAAGCTTATCTTAAAAACTCATACAGACTAAAATACAGGCTTTCTCTGAAAGGAAATTAACCTTCCATCTTGAGTTTAGTATTCCTGTATAGTTTCCAGTAATCAATGTATAGAACTATTTTCTATATGGGCTGCCTCAAGAAAAGAATTCTGCTTTTCGACTCTGCTTCTCACAAATTAGGCTCTTATGGAGTTCATTGCTTAGACTATACTCCCAACAAAGAAGGTCCAATAGGGACTTAATGCGTAAGCTAATCTGGGAATATTAGCCAGGGTCTAAATAAGTTACAGCAACCAATTGATTAACTACAATCCTCATGATGATTTTCAAAAGAGGCATTCATGATTCTGTCCATACGTGAGTTAGAATATTTGTTGTTGAAATTGAATTAAGAATAAATAATTCTAGACCATGTACAGCCAAGATTTAAACCTCCAAATCGCACAAAAGTTGTTAACTCAGCTGTTTAGGTTTTTGAAGTATGAAGTGAATTTTATTATCCGGTTGTAGACTCTCAATTGTAAGGTTCAAAAATGACATGGAATATAGATGGAAGCGAGGCAAGAAATATTCTATTAGTTGCGATATGTCGATGAAAGCAGAAGACTTTGTAGAAATAGTCTAGCTAAATGTTTGCTATATGTTTGATGGAAAATATTAAATTTTTGCTTGATTATGTGGTAGATGCGTATATGCTGGATGAAACATAGCCAATTCATGTTTGATTATGTAATAGGTGTGAATACGCTTGATACAACATTTTCAATCTATGTTTTATTATGTAATAGCTATCAAATATCGGGAAAATAGGCTTGATATGTTAAAAGAAACAAATAAATATGCTGCATCTTTATTTATTGTTATGTTCATTATAACTTGTGTAAACTTATTTCGCATGACAATTGTATTACTTTTAATGTCGATGTTAAAGCTGCATAGGAATTTTGCTTTTTCTAGGCTATTTAGGGGGAATATTTGAATTTTTTGTGATTTCTTTGCATGAATGTTTAATATATTCAATTGTCTCTTTTGTGTTTATCTTTGTTACCAATATGAAACATCTCCTTGATTAATGAATAAGTTTATCCCGCTGTTAAGGAACAGAAACAAATATTCCTAAACAAACTTCCAGTAATCAATCGAAATAGGTGAGCAAAGTATTTGAGCACATCAAAGGTATTTTCAAGCTCCGTGTGAAATGATCATTATTTAGCATACAAGCTTATTACGTATGTAAGTTTTTTCTTTTATACGGCCGCATTTTGGTCGCGTCTAATTTAATTCTGAGAAGAATTGAATAAAGTGCGACATAAATGCGGCCGTATAAAGTGAGCATTTAATTATGGACAGCACTTTGAATTAAGTTCATCAGGATTTGCCGATAATTTGCCCCTCGCTTAAAAGGCGATCTCGATAAGCTGGCTGATTCTACTGCGCGAATCAAAATTGCAAACCGTAACCATAGTCCATATGTTGAATAGGCCATGCGTACGCAACAAGCAGAAGATGTCACTTATTTCGCTAGTAAAAACCGGCCTAGCAGAACGCATGCACTAATTCCCGTCGCTTCGCTTTGCGCCAACGATTTCTCTCCGTGGAAAACGGGATTACAACAGTTAATCACAAGTGCGACATAAATGCGACGTTGCATTATACGGCCGCATTTTGGTCGCACTCAAATGAAATTTTTTATTATTTCATGTAATTATTGATGAAATATGTCAAATTTGCCCAGTCAAGCAACGAACAGTGCAATTCTTAGTTCGTGATTTACAGGAGCCATGTTTGTTTGAAACTTGGCGCGCTTTTGTTGGATATTGAATTGAACTGGAGTTTTTGTTAGGAGTTGAATTAAATGCAAAACAATCAGATTGGCAGCACACAGATAATCTGAGATGGTCAAGGGAGGAAAACTTTGCAACAATTAACACTGCTGATTGTAAAAAAGGCATCTAAACCATTGTAAAAGTAAGAACATTTCAGCCTGAAAATAGAGGAATATTTTAGAACAACCAGCTTCAAATTAATTTTACTGGTTCTTATAAAAAAGAAAGAGTGTAATGAATTATTTATACAGGGTTATTCAATCACATTGTGCCGATCGCGATAAAAGCTTGGAAGTTCGAAAACTATAGAACTTTACTTGCTCTATCGATTGATGGTGTTTTTAAAACAATAATTGCCACCAATGACGTCACAGTGACGTCATAAGTCTGAAAACCATGATAACTACTTAGGCATTTAGCTTATAATTGAAGCTATCCTTATCGTTTTTTTGCCTCTCAAATAGGTCTATTTATGAACAAAAAGCATTTTCAAATCATAATTTATGATTTTATTTGACATTATTTTATATTTTAACATATTTTTACCATTTTTTTCATAAATGTTCAAGTCGTTGAGTTTTACAATGAAGAAAAATAAGATAAAGTCACTATTCAGATTAAAAAATAGAATTTTTTCTAGTTTTTCTCTATTCAGGAACATCAAAAAAGGAATTTTTAATGAAAAAAATAATTGTCTTTTATAGATATGACGTCATAAACATTGATGACGTCATAGATTTTAAAATTTGCTTACATCAGTAAATACTAGTAAATTATTTATTATTCAAAAGCCCTTGTCAAAACAAAGCCAATGGTGCTTCAAGCAATTCTCTATCTGGTATAGTTGCAGAAATACGGGCCCTAAAACACTTTTACACCTGACCGCTTGTTGACAAAAGAGGTGTCACGTGATCAAAGAAGGTGTGATAGTAACAAAAATATTTTTTCAGGTGCTCTGCCCGGTCGTAATAGGGTTAAGCAATTCCAGTACCGGATAAAGGAATGCTAAGCAATTTGAAAACAACGTCACGTTTTTGTATGCAAGATATCAACGAAATTTGTTCTACAACAACTTGTGAGATAGTATTGTAAGAGACAAATTTTTAAGTAAAAAAAGCTAAGCAATTGCTAAGCAATTTTGAGTGCTCAATTTGCCCTTCAGCTAAGCAATTTTAAGTACTGAGCCCGAGCTGAAATTGCTTATAAAAAATGCATGTATAATATTGAAATTTTGATCTTTGAAGAATCTGTGAATCAAGGATAGAATAGTTGAACAGACTTTGATTGTTGCAAAACTTGAGCATGGTGAGAACAGTCGGAATCAGTGGTATTGGTCTGAAGCGGTTTGAAGCTGGCTGTTCCTAAATATTCCTCCATTTTTAGCTTTTTCAAAATGTTGGCAAATTTGAGGTTGGTGTTCTTATAAATTGTTCGTACAAATAAGAGTGCGATTGTCCACTGAATCAGAATCAGAATGCACCTCTATCCGCAGGAGTCTCGAAATCTATTATAATTCATGCTGTCATCCGAGCATTCGTGTCACCTCTCGCCCCCGCGACAGAGGCTTTGTGACTGTCTACGGGGGCGAGACTTGGAATGGCATGGAGATGGAGATGGAGATGGAATGGCATGCTGTGCGGTGACGCGCGAAAGCTGAACAATACAATATTTTCCACCAATGGAATTGGTCCCACAAACCATGAAATTACACTTGATCTTGACCACGCTTTTACGGCGTGGATTCGAAGCTTCGACTACAAGAGAAGCTCGATAATTAGCATGATTTAGGTAAATTTATTTTTGTTTCCCACATCGCTTATCGCTTTGTCGCTTATATTACAAAAAGGGTTATTATCTATCCCTACCCTAGCAGGAAGTTGGGCATTAGTGCATCAGTCCCAACTGCCTGCAGAATGAGGCTCTTTACGGTTGGTGATTGGGCCTTGGAATAAAATTCCCGCCATGGAACCAATGCACCTGTCAACTACCAGCAGAAAACTGGTAGGACGAAATAATAAGTAAAAACAAATAAGTTAAAAAAAAAGAAGCTAGAAGGGAGGGAGGTGGGAGGAATTAATACATTCAAATAGCTAGAAACGATTTTCGATAAACAACTTGCAAAGTTGTATTTGCAAAACTAAGCTGAAGTTAAATTGCATGTGTGATAACGGAAGAAGCCAAACCTAATCCTGTACCCCATGCTGTGAGACTGACAGTTAGGCGGAAACAGGGTCCCTTGGATATATAATAACCCCAGTTAAAATTCTTCTAACTGTGTAAAAACCTCCAACGTCTTCAAAAAAGGGCCATTTCCATGATTGAAAATTGTAGAATTAAAGATGAATGGACAAACAACTTTCTTCATCATGAGAAACTTCTCATGTTTGATCGTGCTGTTATGGCCTATAGAATAATAAACGAACTCTGTCCAGAAAATCTCTGGAATAAATTTCAACAAAGATCCCAATATTTCAGTTATAACACGCGATTCTGCAGAGATCTTCAGATTCTGAGGTATAATTTTGAGTATGTCAAAAAAGGATTTTCATATTCGGCTCTTAAAGGAGCAATGAACTGAAATTTTTATTCCTTCAATCAAAAGACTTGTTAGGAAGAGAAATAAAACCATTTACAGATTTTTGATATCTTGCTTTATTGCCGAGTTATTACATATTTTTGTATTTTTTTGATGACGTAATTTTGTTTGCAAAAAGCGGTGAAAACAATTAATATTGACAATTTTTGAATGAAAAAAGAGCCTAAAAGTTGTTTTCGGTGAAACAAGCATTTTTAGTACAAACAATATCAAAACATTCTCAATTCCAATCTTTCTCGATGATTTTTAGCATAAAAATTTTTTTTTTAGCTTTGCAACGTTGAAATAAAGCAATTTCCCAATACATTTCATTGCATTTTGCAAACAAAATGACGTCACAAACTCGAAAATGAAATATAAGATATCTCAAAAATGGAAAAAGATATCGCAAAACTGAAAACAGCTTTATTGATCTTCGTAATAAGTCGCTTGTTTAGAGTAATAAAGATTTTCACTTCATTGCTGCTTTAAGGCCTGGAATGAAATCCCTATAAATATCAGGGAACTTCCTACCTTGCACAGATTTAAGAAACAATTCAAAAATCATCTGTTGAGCTGAAAATTCAACCAAAGCACAACTCCCTGGAACATCAGCAACTGAAGCAATACTTTTAGCTTTAATGATTATCTAAATACTTTATATATTATATTAATCATTTATTTATCTAAACAGCTGTATTTAGCTGAGGGGATTTTGTGGATAAATAAAAGAAAATGAAAAAATGAAATGAAACCAAAATCCAGTAAGTCACAAGCCTTTTTGATATAACAAGCTCGCTTCGCCTGCTAACGATGCCACCCTCCCTCATCATGCCGGATGAGAAGTGCGAAGTTTTAAATATGCGGGTTGCTCACTTGTTCTTTTTTACTCGCAGTTGCATAGGATTAGGAATGCAGAGTAGATGTTGTAGGACGGAAATTTTATGTTGCTATTTTTTTGGTAATTCCTCTTTGCTTTCTCATGTGAAACTTTCTCAAAACAAAAGGAAACTTTCTCATGTGAACGAGGTTTCTGAAAGTGCAGCCACTCATGTCTTGTATATGTCAATGGCAAATCCTGGTCATTCCGTGATTATTAAATATGTATTCTATCTGCTAATCTGAACGAGGCTGATCAGCATCTTGCGTCACACCTTGTCAATTGGAAGCAAAATACGGAAATCACACTTCAAGCACAGCTTTTTTTTGGATTTCCTTTGTCATGCTAAGAATACTAGTAAACCTTAGGCCGGGGAGAAATATCAAGAACTCTGACGTGGTCCTAGGATATGAATCCCCGATAGGGTGGAAGGAAACATTTGTTCAGTTCTGCAAGAATACTTTATTTTTTCTGAGCCTCAATATTCTTTATGTTCTGCTGTTTTGAGCCTCGGAATATTTCTAGATTGAATTATTTTAATTGCAAAAAAAGAGGATAAAGAAATAAATTGTTATTATTGGCATAAATGCTAAAAAACACACATTCACAGTATTACAAATATGGTGTCACTAGATCTTGAGCTTGACAATGTTCTTGAATTTCACCGATTTTGAGCCTCATTATACAAAATTTATCTTGTAAAAAGAGTGTACACTCTTTTTTATACGAACCAAATTGATTTGAAGCTGGCTGTTCTTATAAAATTGTTCTTATAGAAAAAAGAGTGAAACTGCAATGTTGAGGTACCACTTTTTTATAAGAACCCGAATGAATTGAATTTCGGCTGAGTCTCAAAATGAATTATTCTTGGATGGGGCTTCATGAGGGTGGGCCAAAAATTAACAATTTCTTGGTAGAATTAAATTTGTCACAGAAATACAGTGTACAATGATGGCCAGACTCTGTGTTAGCATCCAAATGGGTGGGTCTCTGCCTGAAATTCTTTATAAGTGGTCATGAAAAGTTATGAAATCTTATCGCAAACAACATCGCGTCACACAATGCATTTACAAATTTGGATAAAGAATATAGAAGAGGAAACCATTTCATTCATAATATTTGGTATGATTTCAAAGAGATGCTTATTTCTTCTACTTTCCGCGAGTCACCTAAAGGTTCCCTCCATTTATTGAGTACAGTCTTTTTCTTTTATAAGAATACCTAAAATTTTCCTGAGCCTCAACTTTACAATTGTTTATTCTTAAATTTCCATTGTTCTCCGGCGATTTTGAGGCTCAATATTCTTATAAAATTTATTCTTATGAAGAAAAAAGAGTGTACATTATAACGAACCCCTAATCCTTAATTGTCGTCCGGGTTTCCAACCCTTCAAAGCCCCTATTTTAAGGCTCCAAATTTGATCATATTTGCCTAAAAAAGCATCAGTATCAGAACTCTGTGGTAAGTTCTTTTAGCAACGTTGGTTCTCTGCCAGCTAGAAGTTAGATTTATGTACTATGCAGATTTATGCACAAGAATTAGGCCATATCCCTATCGAAGAAATTGCTAGACCTACTCTGCAAACCTCTTGCAACCTCTTTCAGATACGAGGTGAATGAAGTGACGTCACTTCCTGCATCTGCAGATTTTTCGCGCAGGAAAAGGGAAAGTTTGGGGAGAATGCAGGCCACAGTACGGGGTTGGTGGAAAAGACTATAGTATGTGATTAACTTTGTTGTTTGTTAGTTGCTGTAAACGCTTCAAAACTGCTAGTTGAAGTGGAAAGATTGCGAAATAACGAAGAGTATAATTTACTGAAGGCACTTCTTATTTAATCTACAATTTGCATATTAAAACTGTGAATGAGGAACTCTCAAATATTTCAGCTTGCGGAATTAAAGACATTCGCACGTTGATTGAGCGAAGGAAGGTTAAAAATAACTGTGAGATTAACTCCTTATGCATAGCCAATTAGATGGTATGAAAGTGCCGTTTGAAAGCATGGTAAGGTGTCATATTCTAGCTGCATTGAGGTCTTTTTTGGTCCTTTAAAGATTATTTATGAAAAATAATGTTTATCTGTCTCTCCATGCAAATTACAATTCAACTTTCCTTTTGAATAACCTAGCCTATGTGAGGAAGAACGTTGGTTCCTGGAAATTTCACCCAGAGGAAGGTTGAAAACTTTTACGGACTTGGAAGAACTTGCCCCATTTATGGACCCTGAAGGCCCTGGAGAACTTACCCCAACAAGACCTGCTTTCTGAAGAATCGGAACCCCACGCCCACGATTGAGTTGAATGGCTGCACATTTCATTAAGATGCTAGAAAGCAATAGAATAATCGTTGCAGTCTTTTTACACGTCGTAAAATGTGAATTAGCCCCCTCCCTCTTTTTGGCTTATATCTCACGAAATTAAATGAATTGGCGGAATTTGGATAGGGTATAGAAATGAACTAATGATAAGCATTGCTTGAAAAAATTTAAGTTAGCTTGAGGAAACATGAACTACACTCTTTTATTTTTATAAGAATAATTTTATAAGAACACGAGCCTCAGATTTTGCCAAATCTTAAGAACAATTTAAAAGCAAACCAGGGATTTCAAGTTCAATCTTAGAATTATATGAAATAACCACAAGACTGACAAATAATTACAAAAAAGCAAATTGACAGTACACAGACATATCAGATGGTCAAGAGAGTCCACAATTTAACCAATTAACACAACTGATAGCAAAAACAGCCTTCCAAATCATTATAAAGTAAGAACAATTTAAGAACATTTCAGGCTTAAGATACAAAGAGGAATATATTTGAGAACAGCCAGCTTAAAATCAAATTTCCTTGCTGTTATAAAAAAAGAGTATAGCTTGGAAAACCTTGTGTATCCTGAAGTCCTAGCAAAGTACTTGCTATGACCATCTTTAGAGGGTGGTCCATGGGCGCTATGATTACCAACTAGTGGCTTGTAATCTTCGAGATATATGTATTGTGTATGAATAATAAAGATAACACCATGCTGGATGAAATAGCTTCCGACATTTGATTAGAAACGCAGCCACCTGCAAGAGCCAGGAGTGTGCAGCTCTCAAAATCAGTTTTCAAGATTTCTTATTTGAAAAGAGCTACGGCTATATCTCTCATAGGAATAAAATACGCGAAAGAGACAAAAGCATTCTATTGATGCTAGAACTTGGAAACGAAAGAAAATTGACGTTTTATGTTGTGTTGCCGTCCTGGCTACTTAAAGTCTCTAGTGTAAGGAGCTGGAGTACTCCCCCATCTCTAGAGTACTCCCCCATATCCACCCATACCCATTCTGCTTTCAGCAAAAGCTATAATATGGTTAGGTGCTGGGTGAAACAGCCTCAAATCATCTAGACAATACTTTAAGGCAATACTCGGCATTTCAACCATCTTCGACATTACTGATGATATCCCTTCACATTACCAAGTGGTATCTATCCACATAACTGCGCACCCTTCCAATAATTTCAAGATAATCCTTTACATTTAGAACCTTCCACATTTCGGAAAGATTTCTCAACCTGTTAACATGTGAATGGGGTCTAAGTGGTGCAAAAAGTAGCTATTACCGTGTAAATGATGTCCTGTATAATTGTCAAATAGAGTAGCTACTGTGTGGACAAGGTCTTAGTGGTGCAAAAAGGAGCAGTTACCATGTGAATGGGGTCTAAGTGGTGCAAAAAGTAGCTATTACCGTGTAAATGATGTCCTGTATAAATGTCAAATAGAGTAGCTACCGTGTAGACAAGGTCTTAGTGGTGCAAAAAGGAGCAGTTACCATGTGAATGGGGTCTAAGTGGTGCAAAAAGTAGCTATTACCGTGTAAATGATGTCCTGTATAAATGTCAAATAGAGTAGCTACCGTGTAGACAAGGTCTTAGTGGTGCAAAAAGGAGCAATTACCGTGTAAATGGGGTCTTATATAAATGCCAAATAGAGTAGCTACCCTGTAGACAAAGTCTGATTGGTGCAAAAAGGAGCAATTACCGTGTAAATGGGGTGTTATTAGTGCCAAATAGAGTAGTTATCGTGAAGACAAGGTCTCGTAGCTTTAATAAGAACTGTTTCTTTTCCAGATTCTATCGCTATGTATTGAGTCCAGAATTGCTGTTCGATGAAAAGGGCAGACTTTTGAATACAGCGTCAGCAGTTTTTCACAACATGCCCCAGACAGCCATTTTAACTGTGAATATGGATACGCCTCCTAGCTGGATGGTAGAGGCTGTCAACTCGCCCTACGACCTCGATAATATTCACTTGGCTGAGGTTAGTTTTCTGAAGTTCATTGGAAGATTATCTTACTGCATTGATTTTAACACTCTGCCTCCTCAATAATTCAACTCAATCTAACAGTTTCAAAGGGTTCCGGGTTCAAAACCATCTTCAGACTTGTCACAAAGTGTGATTCCAGGCTAAAAGGTAAAGGAATCACGAGGTGCAGTCACATCGAGAGGAAGGACCAGGGTCGCACTGCTCGATTAGTTTACCTATTATGTGGGCCCTTTGTGCTTAGCACATAAACCAGCACCTTACGAAGATAGTAAGCGTATTTGCCTATCAACCAACCAACCAAAGATAACTGAAGTCACTGTAGTCAAGCGTTAATACAGGGTGTTTGAATCGAGTTACTCGTATTTTCATAAGAGCACTTGGTTCTAATTTCAAATTCCTTTTTCTTGCTTTGAGGTTCACTTTTGACCAATTAATCACCCCGTAACCTTCACCAAATTATGTCTAAAATACTGCAAGGGCTTGACTTTTTTGAAATGTTCTTGTGTTTATCTAAAATATCTTTGGAGGTAGCAAAAACCTTCTGATCCAAATAACATTGCGTGATCAACGTGTATTTGCAAACAGGGGGTGATCTCTCGGTTAAGAGAAATTTCTGGAGATTTTGGTCGAAAAGATATAAAGTGTCACAGACCCGAGCATACACTAATAAATAGGCAGAATTCTGTCTGTAGCAACTTAAGAATAATTCAATATATCATGCATAAAAACGTATAACTTTTACAAGAAAACCTACGTACTACGGCGACACGTACTTTCTCACGAACCTAGGCCTCAGCCTAAAACACTCTACTTTTACAAACTAAATGAACTCGTATTTATACTAATACAAGATAAGTAAAATAAGCATGATTAAGCAAATCTAAATATAAGAATAACAAAAAGATTACGAATGTTACTAAAATGGGTAAAATATTAGGCCAAATATAAAACTACGTAATGTTTATGGGGAAATCACTAGGATAAACAAAACCTAAACAATAGAGTGGGGGAAGCCTAAACTACGTAACGAAACCATGATGCACGGGGGAATAACCTAACGATGAAAATAGCTATTACCTAACGAGTGATGTAATACGTGAATTTAACTATAATTAGCATATCGTGACAACAGCGAAACCTCCATACAACGGACGCCTCCTTACAACAAACAGATACTTGAGTCTCAAAATTCACATAGTCATTAAAAGCAACGTCTTTACGGAGGATACCTCTCTACGAGGGACAATAAAATTGATTTTTGAAGATTTTGGTCAGAAAGATATACAGTGAAACCTCCATACAGTGGACAGATGCTTGAGCCCCAAAATTAACATTGTCATTAAAAGCAATCGATTTTCAGCTGACACTCTCTACGGAGATAACTAACATTGTCATTAAAAGCAATCGATTTTCAGCTTGACCTCTGTACAAGGGACAAAAGAGCTCCCAATGGTGTCCGTTATATGGAGGTTCCACTGCATCAAATCGTTGATTACATTTTATCTGTTGCAGGTTGATAATTATGTTTACGGAGATTTTGCCCTTGAATATATTCTTGTTGAAGGTAATGTTCTATATTTGATTTTCGAAATGCAATATCATCTCATACTTGTTGATATCAATAAGTTTTGCTGAATTCGTAATGAGCTTCATCCATGTCTCGAAGCGCAGACCTTGCCTAATAGCTCAGAGCAGTAACCACTGTCCCTATCAGGCTTATATGCTATAGATTTCTAGTGTAGCTCAATATTCCTAGCCTATTCAAAGCTGCGGCATTTATTGATGTTTTCAGAATTAGGCCCTGTTCCGTTTTCCCTTTGCTCCGTTTTAACTCCACGAACGGAGCTATTTTGCCTCCCCATTCACATTATATGTTTTCAGGTAGAAACTGCCCACTTTCAATTTGTTTTCACACCAAGAAAGCATCCGATTTTATCGTTATGAAAACAAGATTATCATGCCTTTACCTTTGCTGCTGTTAGCTTATCAGAATACCTCACTTTTTAACGCTCAAATAACTTTTTCGTTTGTTAGCTTTGTTTTTACAGCGTATTCATTGATTCATTCAGCGTATTTTCAGCGTATTAATTTATTCATTCAGCGTTTTTTCAGCGTATTCATTTATTCATTCAGCGTATTTTCAATTTTTAGTGAGCATTGATGTTAACGCAAAACCCAAAACGGAGCTAAACACATCCGTTTTCGTGCAAAAACGGATATGTGCACGGTACCCTAAACCCCTCTCCATCCTTGTATTGTAACATAAACTCATTAGCAATGGTTTAGCTACTTCTTAGGAAACTCTAATTGTCTCAGAAAAAACTTCCCCTTTTTGGTGAAGAAAAAAGATAGATGCGTAATTTCTATCTCTAAGACCAAGGGCCAAGGTACCTATATCTAAGTTAAGAAAAGAAGAGTCTATTTTATGGTATTTTGAAGATTCGTAATTGCACATATGTTTCGTATTCTGCGCCAAATAGGGTACTTTTCTATGGTAGATTCGTAATTGCCCATCTTTTTCGTTATTCTGCGCCAAATACGGTACTTTTCTATGGTAGATTCGTAATTGCCCATCTTTTTCGTCATTCTGCGCCAAATACGGTACCTTTCTATCACACACCTGTTATACTCTCAAGTAGGCTACTTCAATGTTATTGACTGCCCGTGCTGCGATCCTTCTATATGCAAATTGGATGATTCGTTCTGAATGAAGTTTTAGTGCTTAAACCTGAGTCTCTTTATTACAATACTTTCCATTACTACGCCAACACCATTGTAAGACGAATAAATGAACAAACAGTATAATAAGTACCATGTGATTCAGAAAATGTTTTAACTGACGTCTCAGGCGTATGCCCGTTATCAAAGTGATAGGAAAAACATTTGAGTTAAAGGAGAAGAAAGCGTAGTCCGAATGGTGGAAGAAAGAGTTCGAGAAACGATGTGGTCGCCAAGATTTCAAGGATTTAAATCAAGACACACATAAATGCCTGCCCAGAAAAGTGAAACTTCTCAAGATTTATAAGTAGAAACATGCAGAGGATAAGTTGATTTTCGACCTTCCTCAGCTGGTGGATTGCCCTGACGCTGCATACGCAAGAAAACTAGAGCACAAATCTTCGCCTTGTGCAGGGTATTGGCTTAGATGGCTTATGTCGGGCAAGATCTTTGCATTTGTCCTTAAACGTGTGTTTTCCAGCATGGCTTTGCAGTATAATTGAATTTGTTTACAACACGTTTTACTTTCCTAATAAGGAGTTCGTGGGCAATCTATGTCATTTTAGATTATAGCTTCGCCTAAATCGCTTTAAGTTGTGCAATTTAAAGAGTTTGGTCTACCTCTTGCTTCCTCTCTGTTAGCTGTGGGTATCAAATCACCTGCTTAGCTCTCATATCAAGCACTTTTTGACTGCGTGGACTAGTACAGTAGTTGTGCATCGTTCACAGTGTCTTGAGTGCAACCTTCTTTTAAACCTTTACATGTACCGTAAAAGTTCAACGAAACAAAATTTCTTAATATAGCATAACACGTCATTTCCCATTTCATAAAATTGCATTACACGTCATTTCCGACTTCTTAAAATAGCATAGCACTGGCGCATGCGTTATTCAGTAATGCTCACGAAAAGTTAAAGGGAGAAGCTCCTAATTAATCCTCGATTTATGGTTAGGACCTCTCAATTTGTTTTTCAAATGACGAATTCAAACCCAAAATCATTAACTACCTAATAATGTTTTTTTAGGACACTGTCAAGATTCGACAACTTCTGCTCCTCCGCGGGGATTGCAGTTTATTCTTGGTACCAAATCCAAACCGTCCATGTTCGACACCATCGTCATGGCTAATCTGGTAAGGAGGCTACTTGATTTTTGATAGATGATTTTTATGACCTCGCTTTGAAAATATTTTAGTAACATTCATGATTATGCATTTTTTGAGCATATAAAACATACACTACAGTCTTTGCCGTAAGTTCTTGAGATCCATTTTGACTTCATTTCAAACATAGGCATGGATTTAGGGGGGCTTTAGGGCTAAAGCCCTTGCTAGGAAAGTTTTGGGGAGAAGGGCAGATACTCCCCTGGAAAAAAGGAAGGAAAATTGTGTTTTATTCAAGAATATGTATAAAGATAAATATTAAATTATAATTATTGTTATCATTATTATTATTATTGTATATAAATATCGATGAGTGTTATGTTTAAATGAATGTTAATCTCTAACTCGAGAAGAGAGCGCCTAATCTGGCTATAGTGCTCGACATACCTGAGTATAGAGCAATCAAGAAACTCGAGAAACTCGGAGTCACAGAAGAACATATCTGTTTTTTAATGTGTTAGTTCTGCTTTGTAAATGAATGTTAATAATTTTTAATCACATTTCACTAATATTAAAACTTATAAAGATATCTCACCGTCTCCAGCATGCTTTATCAACGTCCAAAATATTTACATAATTAACAAGTCCTCATTATTCTCATATAAGTCCTTCTCTTATAATCTACACTCTTTTTTTTATAAGAACCAGATAATTTTTGCCGAGGCTCGATGTTCTTAATTTTTTCATAATTTGAGCCTCGAATGTTCTTAAAAGTGTTCTTATTTTAGGAGCGATTTAGGACTAAATTTTAGATCAGAACTGAAACATTATTTTGGCTATAGCTACTTTACTACCACATAATACGTTGTCTTGATTTATGAATGACTTTTGTTTAGGAATTGCATGGTTTTGTTTTGTTAAAGTGAAAAAATTCAAAAATCACCTTCTTTTTTCTTGTTTAATTTCTCATCCGAGGCTGAGCATGTTCTAAATTTGTTCTTATTTTTTTGGGAAATCGAGCCTCAGTGTTCTTATTAAGTGTGTTCTTATAAAAAAAAGAGTGTAACCCTTATAAATCATGATTTTCATAACCATTTTTTGCCCCCTGGATAGTAAGTAATTTTCGCCTATGAACTTAGAGCTGGCAAACTTGAAAGAAAATATTTCACAGGAATGTTTATAAAAAAATTCTCACTGTAGTCTTAATAAAAAATAACTTCTTTTCTGTGTTTTATTGATGATACTGGTCGGTTTGATAAGGGTATAAAATCATCTAAAAGTTAAGTCAAGTAATGAGTTAAGTCATGTTAATATTCTCCCTTCTTTTTTCTTTAATTTACGTAGCTACTGTGTGTAGTTCATGCAATATGGCAACGAGGTAGACACTAGACCACCATAATTGTCTTTTTTTATAAATCAAATCAAATCATATAGTTATTTTTCCTACTTTCTTCATTAATTAACCTATTGTCTGTCGTTGACGTTCAGGCCACGAGGAGGTACGGCTTTTGCTTCTCGTGGAATCGTACATGTAGCTGTTGTAACTTTTTAAATTGGAATGTGGAAATAATGAAATTGAATGAAATATTTTGGCTTCTCCTCTTGCCCCCCAATGTTGATATTATGTTAATTTTATTGGGGACTGCAAAGTTGCATTTGAGACAACATTCGGGGGTGCCTTTCCTCCAAAGTAAAATGATTGCACATTGTTTTATGTCGAGGTTTATAGCCTCTATAGTTATCTAATAGGACTAGAAATTATGAAACTTCATATTGATGGTTACGCCCTCGCCATTCTTCTTAACGGTTTAATAAGGTTTTTGGTTTATCAATATTCCCTGAATGACTGGATTCACAGTTGAAGCTCTGTATGTAATTTGTAGCTATTTCGTAAAAAATTACGAAAAACTGATAAAATCTCAGTTTTTAACGGCTTAGCAGTTAAGACGCACTGTCAACGGACAAATAATCATTCGTAATACTCTGTAAAAGCAGCTGCATCATCTGTATCTGTACTCTACTTTCCCAAGAAATTTCATATCTTAGCCAACCAATCCCTGAAGATGACGATAAACATGATGAAAATTTCCAGTTACATAAGTTTTTCTAAAGCTAGAGGTTCGTTGCAGCCGAGTCCATGTTACGACAAGACAAGGCCATTGCTTTATGTTTCAGTGCAGAGCTACTCCAAGTAATAATTTGTCGCTGAAAATCTCTACCATGTTTATCGTCGTCCTACGGTAATTCGTTTCCTCACTTGACTGCGGTTTCTTGCCAATAAACCAATCTCTAATATCTTAGGCAATGTTCGTATGACGCGAGACAGTCAATGTTGAATCCCATACATCAGAGTAACCTTTCCAGTTCAAAGCTTTACCCCAAATACTCGACTCAAACACTTATTTCTAATTCATCTAGCAACGGAGCAATAATAATGATAAACCGTCTTTTTGCTTTGTTTGGAAACAGATGGTATGATAGTTTATCAATGCCATTGCTCTGTTCTTGGGTCATTCACTTTTTCTTCAATAAGCCACTTCACATTGGGTCCATACTCTCGCTGTTGCTTGGCAATTTGCTATAAATAATCGACTACAATCCTCGCCATAAGGTCTTGAGATAAAACAGTATTATCTTAAACATGGAGCTATCAGCATGTAAGATGATGTTGGAGCTCCCCCTAACCCCAAACCAATGTTGATACTAGGCCTGGATGTCACTGAAGCATGTTTCAGATGCATTTCCGCACCAAAGCAACATCTGAAACAACATTACTCAGGGGGAGATGGGAGTCTTTCGAAAATCAGTATACACTCTTTTTGTATAAGAGCCAGTAAAATTGATTTGAAGCTGGGTGTTGTTAAATATTCCTCTATATTCAGCCTGAAATGTTCTTAAATTGTTCTTACTTTTACAAAGGTTTAGAAGCCTTTTTTACCATCAGTAGTGTTAATTGTTGAAAAGTTTGATTCTCTTGAGCATCAGACATTATCTGTGTGCTGCCAATCTGCTTGTTTTGTAATTATTTCTCAGTCTTATGGTTATTTCATACAATTTTCATATTAAGCCAAAAATGGTCAGCTTCGGTGTGTTCTTAGCTTGTTGTTTGGCCAAATTTGAGGCTGGTATGCTATAAAATTGTTCTTATAAAAAGGGTATATAGCAGTTGAAATCAAGCACTGTCTCATACCTTTTGGCGAGGATTGTAGCCACCCCTACCCCAAAAAGAGGAAGCTAGACGAGCAATCCAAATGAGTCGTGGTTACTGCTTTGTTGCTGGGAAAATACCCTAAATCCAGGAACTGCTTATTGACCTGTTGCTTATGGAAAAAAGTGTATCGTTGCAACATAGTCAGGAAGCATTTCTAGTTGCTGACTTTTGTGTTAAAAGAGCATGATGTATCCACTGCTATTTTATGAATGTCTTTGATTTCTTTATCAGGGTTATTTCCAGCTAAAAGCTTATCCGGGATCGTTTACTCTGCAACTAAGAGATGGCCGATCTTCTGAAATCTATCAGATTGAAAGGTGTGTTTTCCATTTAGATTTGTTATTGTTTGCGATTTGTTTACAGTGGATTGTCACACCACCTCAAATCCCCTCCCTCTCCCCCGCCCGATGCTATCCTAGGTATACTAATATATTTCGTTTATCAGACGTACGTTATATCAGAAGTAGGTTATAGCTGGGGTAAACAAATATTGATCAGAATTACAGAGGTATAGAATCATATATGCCTATCAGTTCATTATGTAGCTTTTTGACAAAGAATTACTTGAAATAAAGACAAGAAAAAGTTCCTTCTTGACAAATTAATGATTTGACCTCGAAGCAACATTTGATAAAGTGTTATTTATATTGTGTTTTCCATGGTTAAGACGGTTTAGAGAAGGCCTCCAGGGCCGGATCCAGGGGGGGGCGTAAGGGGCGTACGCCCTCCCTATTTTTGTAGAAAAACAATACAATTAGCTTGATAATACCCTACTTCCCTTATACTATCCTTTGATATTTGTGTTACGCCCCCCCTTTCCATGAGTGCTGGATCCGGCCCTGCATAATATGTACGTTATACCGAGTAGAAATTATAAAATAACTTTATAACAGAGGGGATTCTTCTCAAGGGGTAAAAAAGAGTAAATGTTATATGCAAAAGTACATTATAACGAGTACGTATTAACTGGAGTATTTTATAAGGCTTTGTATGGACTTTGTGTTGGGACCGGCCACTTGAGTGCGTTATATTCGAAAGTAGTTGATAACTGAGTACGTTGTATAGGGATTATACTGTAGTAGTCTTGGGACTTGAAGATAAGCAAAATATCCACTCTAGAGTTTGTAACAATAGAACATCACATGATATGATAACTGAGAACTTGATACGAAACTTCCTGTTGATAGCATGCTGTGTGTTTTGAATATTAGCCTTGATAAGTGTCTTCGAAGCTCTCTTCTGTTTGTGTAAGCTATCAGAAAACGTGGTGCTCTATCACACGACTTTATCTTTGCGTCTCTCTCTGAGAACCTACGTTCAACGTTACATCTGGTGACAGAGGGCAGAGCTGAGACAACACAAGTATATTTCGTGCATGATGTCAACCACTATCTCTGTCATACCTGAGAAGTTCGAGAGTGGAGATTTTGTCGCATGGCTTCGCAATTTCGAATGCTGCGCCACCGCCAACAACTGGTCGGATGCGGACAAACTCAAGAAACTCCCAGCCTTTCTTCGTGGACAATCTGCTGCCCACTTTCATTGCTTATCTGCTGTTGATAAAGAAGGATATGGGACTTTGACAAAACGTTTAACCGAAGCTTTGTGCCCCCAAGTCAATCGAGAGCATTATTATAGTCAATTTGAAAGCCGCTCCCTTCGCCCTGACGAGGACCCTTCATTATTTCAGTGGGCCCTAGAAGATTTGCTAGCGAAAGCTGACCCCGATTTGCATGATGCTGCCAAAACTGCCTTATTATCTCGCCAGTTCCTCAAGGGTCTACAACCAGAGTTACGTTTACGTTTACTGGAACATAACCCTACTCCATCATTGCAACAGATGCGGGAATTTGTTCAACGCCACAGGGCTATTCATCGCGTGGATCCTCAGCGTCCAACATCCGTTTTCTCTGCTGCGGCTACACCCCTCCCTGCTGGCCCTGATCCTGATCATAACCCCCGTCCAGATCTGCAGGAGTCCATCAAACATCTCACCGCCGCTGTGGCAAATCTGTCAGCCAATCAACGTGCTTTCCACGAACAGTTTCAACAACAACAACAACCCCAGCAACAACCACAACGTTTTTCTTCAAATCAAAGATGGCGCTCTGCTGAACGTCGACAGATTATATGTTATTCTTGCCACCAGCCTGGACACACAGCTCGTTACTGTCCGATGGAATTTACAGATACAGAGCCTGCTTCATGCTCTCTTTGTTATGGCTGGGGGCACTCTTCAGCCCAGTGTGCGAATAACCGCTTCAATTCAACACCCTTCCGCAGAAGGCCGAATGCTGCAAGTGCTGCAAAAGAAGAAATCGAGGAGTCAAAGCCTGATTCGCGAAGAAGACCGTTTTGGAAGCCCACCCCTGCTGCTGCTAGTGCTACTCCACATGTTCCTGGTGGACAATCATCCTCCTCAAATGTAAGTGTGTCAGAGTCTTTAAACTTCAACGGGGTGTCTCAATGATGGGCTGGACACAGCTGTTACGCCCTATTGTATTCGCGGAACTCAAGTCAGCCCAAATTTCCGCGACAACAGACCTCGCGCACTGATTTTGCAAATTTATAAGTTTTTTGAAAATAAATTTCAGGTACTTAAAGATTGAGAAATGTTTGAAGTTTAGCATCATTTAATAGATAAAACCCTATTTAACACACCTGTTTAGTTGCTGTTTTAATTCCTTCTTTCTTTTACGAGAAAAAAAATAAAATTCGAGTAGTGTTTTCGACATTTTTTCGGCCTAGGCCGAAAATCGAGCCCAAACTTTTGCTCGGGGCTTCTAAACGAAAAAAGATAATTATTCCATTTTTTCAGCATAATTTAGCTTGAAAACGAGGCTTTAATGATACCCCTGGCCCCCTGTTGGCTATGGCTACCAAGCTATGCCAACGTGGTTTTTAAAAGTTCAACGAGCCCGCACAGTCAAACGGTCTTTCAGCATTCGGGGGGCCAGCGA
The DNA here is from genome assembly GCA_963924455.1 of Pelagia noctiluca. NCBI lineage: Eukaryota > Metazoa > Cnidaria > Scyphozoa > Semaeostomeae > Pelagiidae > Pelagia > Pelagia noctiluca. The sequence continues at coordinate 3,468,851 of OZ004325.1, read as the reverse complement.
TTTATTTGTTCCTTATTAAATAAGCTTTCATTTGAAAGTTTAATTTTGCATTTTTAGTCATTCTGGCAAGAGCCCCAGCTACTTTTAGGTGCCCCATTGGAGCAAAAACAGGGCAAAACCGTGTGTCTCGTTGTTGCTGCTGCGCAGCAACACGCAGCGTCCACCCGTTTCTACGTTGAGAAATCGTAATGGAGGACAAGTTATCGGAAGCAGGCCTTTCTGGTGAACGTTTTCAGAGGTTTTGGACAATAAATATATATCAAATGTATCTTATTATGTTTTCTTAACCATTATTAAATAATAATTGAACGACTTACCTCCTTTTGAGCTGAGTTTTAGCAATGCGGTCGGTTATCATTTTGCGAATTCTGTTGTCGCGCTTCGTAAAAACTGGTGAGGTCAACTTGAAAATTTGTTTTAAATTTCCATGTTATGTTAAACGCAAATATTTAGACTAATTTTAATAGACAATTCAATGTTGAGTCTTAATCTGTTTTCAGGTTTCTTGTATCTTAAATATAACTAAAGCTACAATGAAATTTCTGCAAGGGATAGCAAAACGGGCCTAAAAGGACTTGACTTCCCGGTCGTAACAGCTGTGTGGATTGACGGGCACCCCCGTGTTTTTTTACTTGGATCTAATAGTATCCCTGATGGATCCCCTTCTCAGCAGCCCCTTGTTGAATGTATTTTAGGTGGCGTCTCTGTGACTGCTTTGGTTGATACTGGCTCCATGAAGTCGTTTATGAGTAAGGAAGTTTTTAATCGTGTCCACCCTCAACCAGTCCTTTTAGCCAAATCGCCCAATTGTGTCAGTATCACCGGTCAATCTTTAACTGTTGAAGGAACAGCTCAAATGCCATTGTTATTTCCTGGGAACGCTACCCCCTACCTAGGTAATTTTATTGTTTCTACCAACTTATTTCAACCCCTTCAATGTGTCCTTGGGTGGGATTTTTTAACTTCCCATGGGCTCCAGTTGTTACATAAGGGGAATGGCGCCTATAACCTAGAGGGAAACCATGGCTCTATACCCTTAGCTGCTCACACTGACCCTGTCTTCTCATCTTCACCCAATGATTCATGCAGTGGGAATGATTCTTCTACATCTGGGCTGTTATCAGGCAGTACTTTAGCACAATCTACTAGTAGGAGTCCTGTTCCTGTTAGTATGTCGGCCTCAGTATGTATTCCAGGTAGAACAGAAGTTTTAGTTTACGGTAAACTTCCTAAGGCCAGCCAAAATCAGTTAGGTATGATATCACCGCTATCAGATAGTTCTACAATTTCTCGTAGCATCATTACTGCGTATACTGTTTGTCATTCTGATGCACGCAATGTTATTGTTCGCCTTATGAATACATCTAACACAAATATTGAATTGCAGGTTGGACAAAAGATTGGTGAGTTCTGCCCCCTTGTTGAGGCTCCATGTCAAAACAATTACTCCCTTGATAACAACAATTTTTCTTGCAGCACTAGGGTCACCCCAGGAGTTTCAAGTGAACTTGAAGCAGCGTTGAGTGACAATCTTTCTCCCTCTGACCGCCAGCAAATTTTGTCTACCCTCCTCCAGTTTTCTGATGTATTTGAGGAGAACCTTGGTCACACAACTGTTCTTGAACACCAGATTGACACTGGGAATGCCCAGCCTATTCGACAGTATCCGCGTCGTCTCCCATTTGCTTTTCGGGAGGAGGCAAAAGACCAAGTTCAAGAAATGTTAAAACAGGGAGTTATTCAACCAAGTAGTAGTCCCTGGGCTTCGCCCATTGTTCTCGTGAAAAAGAAAGATGGCAAGTATCGTTTCTGCATTGACTACCGTAAACTTAATTCAGTTACTAAGAAAGATGCGCACCCCCTGCCCCGGGTAGATGATCTGCTTGATGCCCTTCAAGGATCCTGCATGTTCAGTACTTTAGACTTACGTTCTGGGTATTGGCAGGTAAGCGTTGCCCCAGAAGACCGGGAAAAAACTGCTTTTGTCACCCCTGATGGGTTGTGGGAGTTCTGTAGGCTTCCTTTTGGGGTTTCCAATGGGTGTGCAACTTTCCAACGTGCTATTGAAATTGTCCTATCTGGATTGACATACGATACTTGCCTTTGTTATTTTGATGACGTCATCATTCCATCTTCTAATTTGCAGGAGCACTGTGCACGCCTAGCAACAGTTTTGTCACGTTTTCGATTACATAATCTCAGAGTGAAAGCCAGTAAGTGCTCTTTTGGGGCTTCCAAAGTCTTATTTCTTGGTCACATTGTTTCAGCACAGGGAGTCCACACAGACCCAAAAAAAATTGAATCAGTTTCCAGCCTGTGCCCGCCAAATTCTGTGGATCAAGTTCGCTCATTCTTAGGTCTGGCGGGCTATTATCGCAAATTTATTCCTAATTTTGCTAGTTTATCTGCACCCCTTGTTGCTCTCACAAAAAAAGGCAGCAAGTTTTTGTGGTCTACAGAACATGCAGCCTCATTTCAGACTTTAAAACAGCTACTTTGTGATGCTCCCATTTTGGCTTACCCCGATTTTCGCCAACCTTTTGTGTTACAAACCGATGCATCTGACCACGGTCTGGGAGCTGTATTAACACAGGTTGATTCTGCAGGTTGCGAGCATGTCATTGCATATGCCAGCCGTTCCTTGTCTGATCGTGAAAGGAGATTTTCAGCTACTGAAAAAGAAACATTAGCCATGGTTTTCGGTACTGATCATTTTCGCGCGTATTTACTGGGGCGTCCATTTACCCTCGTCACCGATCATAGTGCACTTCGCTGGCTGCATTCCGTTGAGCCCAAGGGACGCCTGGGACGGTGGCTGATGGACTTACAAGAGTACAGTTTTCAGGTCCAGCATCGGCCTGGGTCAGCCAATGGCAATGCAGATGCTTTATCTCGCTTACCGTCTGAGAATTCTTCTCCTGCCCCCGATTTGCAACCAGAGGCTGTTGACAACCCCAGTCTAGGCTGTGCCACAACATTGAATCCTGGGTATAATCTCCAGCAGGCTCAAATGGAGGACCCTCATCTCAGCAAAATCATTGAGATGAAATTGGCTGATCTTCCAAAACCTCCACAATTTGTTTGGGGAAAAGACCCAGTCTTTCATGCTTTTTGGCAATGCTGGGACCTCTTGCATGTTGTCAACGGCTTGCTGGTTAAAAGTAATGCAGGAGAGTCTGCTTTTCCACAGTATGCATTCGTTGTGCCTCACAGTCTTATACAATCTGTTTTGCAGGGTATTCATTGCAGTCCCTTTTCTGGTCACCTGGGCATTAGGAGAACCATATTGCGTACCAAAAACCGTTTCTATTGGCCCAAAATGATGTCACAAATCAAAACTTATGTCAAAGAATGTCATGTGTGTGCCCAAAATAAACCAGGTTCTCAAAATAACTCTGCACCGCTACACCCTATTGAAATTAATGAACCCTTCGTTTTTTGGGCAATGGACTACATGGGTCCTTTGCCCGAAACTGCGCGCGGTAATAAACACCTTCTTGTCGTCATGGACCACTTCACCAAATGGTGTGAAGTGTTTCCCACCACAGACCAACGGGCACAAACTGTTGCCCGCGTTCTTGTGTCCAGAGTTTTCAGTAGATTTGGACCCCCACAGGTTATTCACTCGGACCAAGGCCGGAATTTTGAGAGCCATCTCATGCAGGAGGTCTGTCAGCTGATGGGAATTCACAAATCTAGAACCACAGCATATCACCCCCAATGTGATGGCTTGGTTGAACGCCAAAACCGCACCCTACAAACTATATTGTCTGCTTACGTTTCAGCTCACCAAGACGACTGGGACACCTGGGTAAGTTTAGCAGTGTATGCTTACAACACTAGCACGCACGAGTCAACAGGAGTTAGTCCTTATGAGTTAGTTTTTGGTCGCCCTGCCCGCACTCCTTTAGAAGTAGATTTGGACATTCCGTTAAAAAACCCATGCAGTCAATCAGAATACACACAGGCACTTAGAAAGTCACTGCACTCTCTTCAGCAGGTTGCACGAGGTAATTTAGCTACCAGCAGAGCTAGGCAGTCTAATTCTCATAGTAGTACTGACAGAAACTGGACTCCTCTTCCTGTTGGCAGCTCGGTGTGGTTGCGTCGTCCCAAATCATGGAAATTTGGGGGGAGATGGATTGGCCCCTTTGAGATAATTAAGCAAACAGGCGTCAATTACACCATTCGCTCTAAGTTAGGCAAGGATAGCGTTGTTCACCATAACAATGTCAAACCCTGTGTTGTTCCTTCAGGCCAAGGGGAACCCTTTTGTCCCACACAGGAATCATGGGATGCAGTCATTTACCCAGGGGGACCTGAACCTAACGTGGGAGGGGACCAGCAACGGGAGAGACCTGTATGTGCCCCACGCCCAGCTCATTTGAGACAAGATGTTAGGCCCCCTTTGCGGTTTGGAGATTTTGTCACACATTAAAAAAAAAAGAAGAGAGGGGGTGGTGTAACAATAGAACATCACATGATATGATAACTGAGAACTTGATACGAAACTTCCTGTTGATAGCATGCTGTGTGTTTTGAATATTAGCCTTGATAAGTGTCTTCGAAGCTCTCTTCTGTTTGTGTAAGCTATCAGAAAACGTGGTGCTCTATCACACGACTTTATCTTTGCGTCTCTCTCTGAGAACCTACGTTCAACGTTACAAGTTTAAGGCTTCAGGTTTGTTCTGATCCTATTCTCTGTTCCCAGTGTTTTGAAGAATATCGATGCATTAGCTGTAGATGTTTGAACGAATACGCGGTGTTAGAGATAGCAGCTTATGCAGTAATTTGTTAGTCTAAGGAAATCTTTAGAAATGAATAAGATTATGTATATTAGTTGTTTATGCTTTGAATCTTTAAATTCACAGTCACTTCTGACTCCTTTATCTCCACTTGGAAATGATAGTTTCAAGTATAAAATTAACATTTAGAATGCTAACTCTATAACTCTGTATTTAGTGTGAGTTAAAACGAAATGAAAGTATGTCTGGTTAGTAAGGCTCCACTCTCAGCAGTTTGTTGATTTTTCTCTTGTCTAGTCTGGTCAAAGAGTTTTGGAATCTTGATGCAAAAGATATAACCTAAAGAAATTCAATGAGAGGGGTTTAGAATAAAATTGAAGTATGTTGATTTGTCAGGCTCCAGAACTCAGCAGTTAGCTGTTAGCCCTGGTGTGTATTAAACAAGGATTGAAGATTTGTGATGAAGAGGATGTCTGTTCTGAAGAGATTCAATGTGAAGTGGTTAGAATGAAATTAAGGCATTCATGGTTTTAAGGCTCCTGAACTCAGCAGTTAGCTGTTAGCCCTGGTGTGTATTAACAGAGGATTGCAGATTTTTGATGAAGAGGATGTCTGTTCTGAAGAGATTCAATGTGAAGTGATTAGAATGAAATTAAGGCATTCATGGTTTTGAGGCTCCTGAACTCAGCAGTTAGCTGTTAGCCCTCGTGTGTATTAACAGAGGATTGCAGATTTTTGATGAAGAGGAAGTCTGTTCTGAATAAATTCAATGTGAGGTGGTTAGAATGAAATTAAGGCATTCATGGTTTTGAGGCTCCTGAACTCAGCAGTTAGCTGTTAGCCCTCGTGTGTATTAACAGAGGATTGCAGATTTTTGATGAAGAGGATGTCTGTTCTGAAGAAATTCAATGTGAGTTGGTTAGAATGAAATTAAGGCATTCATGGTTTTAAGGCTCATGAACTCAGCAGTTAGCTGTTAGCCCTGGTGTGTATTAACAGAGGATTGCAGATTTTTGATGAAGAGGATGTCTGTTCTGAAGAAATTCAATGTGAGGTGGCTAGAATGAAATTAAGGCATTCATGGTTTTAAGGCTCCTGAACTCAGCAGTTAGCTGTTAGCCCTGGTGTGTATTAACAGAGGATTGAAGATTTTTGATGAAGAGGATGTCTGTTCTGAAGAGATTCAATGTGAAGTGGTTAGAATGAAATTAAGGCATTCATGGTTTTAAGGCTCCTGAACTTAGCAGTTAGCTGTTAGCCCTGGTGTGTATTAACAGAGGATTGCAGATTTTTGATGAAGAGGATGTCTGTTCTGAAGAAATTCAATGTGAAGTGGTTAGAATGAAATTAAGGCATTCATGGTTTTGAGGCTCCTGAACTCAGCAGGTGATTGTAAACTCCTACTGTCTTCCCTCGGAGTTTTGACGCAAACTTAGAATTTGTTTTGCAGTGGTTTAGTGTGTGTATGTGCACGCTCTTGCAAAGAACTGTATCATGCGCTTCTATGTCTGCGGCGTGGGATAAAATATATTATTGAGAGCAGAGAATTGTATCAATAAGATGAAATGGCAGGCATGTTTCTTGTGATGGTCTTGTCTAAATACTATAACTGATAAAACCTATTTTTGAAGTATGATAATGTTTTCAAGACGATTAGAAAGATTTTAACAGCAAAATGTAGACTACTTCAATTTGTTGAATCAAAAGTTGTATCCCCCTGTTTTTCCTTCATCCTTTGCTAATCTCTCCTACCCTCCCCCCTGATCCCCCTCCAAAAATTGCCCTGCATGATTTTGTAATGAACTTCTAGAATAACTTTGATCTTAGAACTGTTTATACCAATACCAGTACAATTTCAAATTTTTTCAATTTATATAAACATAACTTGCTACACTTTTACAAGGAGCGTCGTTATCAATACTAACAGCAAAAAAAGATAAAACTAAACTACGATATACTAAATAACATGAACGAAAAAGAAATTAACGAATTATAGTAAACGAATTATAGTAAAAAGAACACTAATTACACCGATAATAGTGTTGGAGATGTGATCAGATCATGTCGTACTTGGAGTGGATCGTGTTTCAAAGCACTTTTGATAAAGCACGCAACCCGTTGAACTGTATGTAGGCTTTCACTTGACATCATATAAATGAATTTTTGTTCTGCCGAGAGAGAGTTGAAATTTGGAACTGAATGTCCAATTTTTTCGTAGAGTTTTCGTAGAACTATAACTTTGAATTGCTTTAAGTACCAATATATAAGTCTTTGATCGATGTAGACAGAGCCGCAGACTCGCGCGGTGACACAATGAAGAATACTACTCAAGCTTTTTGTCACACATTCATTGGATTAATGCGTCGCGTCAGAAAAAGAAGGAAAATTAGATTTTCCCCTTTGTTTTATCATTTTCAAATTGAATATGATTTGTATAGAACGACTGATATTAGGTATATGATGAGCGACATCAACTATGTTAGGTAATGATTTATAATATTGGGTATTTGATTAGCAATATTAGGTATTCAATAAACGACACACTCTTTTTTTTATAAGAACAATTTTATAAGAACACGAGCCTCAAATTTAGCCAAAACTTAGGAACAAGCTAAGAACAAGCCGAAGCTGAACATTTTTAGCTCAATAAGATAATTTTATGAAATAACCACGAGACTGAGAAATAATTGCAAAACAAGCTGTGTACAGCACACATATTATGTCATATGGTCTAGGGAGTTAAACTTTGCAACAATTAACACAACTGATAGCAAAAAAGGCTTCCCAATAATTGTAAAAGTAAGAACAATTTAAGAACATTTCAGCCTGAAAATAGATGAATATTTAAGAACAGCCAGCTTCAAATCAATTTTACTGGTTCTTATAAAAAAGAGTGTATATGATTTAACGATATTAGACATATGATTAATGATATAAGGCGTTTAATTCAAGATAAGATGGATTATAACTGAAATAAGGGGATTCAACGGTGATTAACTGATATAAAGGATTAACTGCGGCTTTAAAACACAGAGTGATATGCTTTCAAGTCTGCAGGTTGAAGGGTTAAAGAGCAAAGCAATAATAAGTGAATAGTGAATGATAAAAGATTTCAAAACATTCTGCAATTTGAGTTATGTAACGATATATTTCCTTGTGATTAAAGATTTTGCACGAAATTTAGATAATACGTCTTGTTTATTTCATGGGTTTTTTGCTCTTTCCATCACCAATTTCATAGTTTGTGACTTTACTTTAAGATTGGAGTTTGTTGCTCAGACAGAAATTGTCCTGCATAATAGCCATGGATTCCGTATTGTATACTGAGAGAGAGAGTTTTTTCCCACTAGGCCTTTTCAATGACAATTCATTTTTCGTCTCACTCGACTCTCATTGATAATTGGTTGCTTCCCACTATACCAACCATCTGATTGGCCAATTTTCATCTATTTCTGTGAGTACACGCCTTTTTATGAGGAACCTAGCGCAGTGCCTAGCTCTTTAAGTTCCTTATTTCATTAGACCCCTTTTGACCACTTTATAGTTCTAAAAGTTCCTTAATAGTTCCTTAATTTTGAGTGCTCATTTAGTGGATAGGAATTAGTATCGAAGCAAGAAAAGCATTTAAATTCAATATTTTGCAATGCACTCTGATAAGAAAAACATGGCACAACACCAATAAGCTTAGGCCAGGCCTATACACCGTAAAAGTTGATATAAAGAAGTTGCATATCTACACCATTTATTGTAATATTACAATTATAAAGTTCCTTAGTGATTTGACCCTTAGTAGTAGAAGTTTCTTAACTTTTTTGACAATTTACATTTAGGTTCCTTGTAAAAGGTTCCTCATAAAAAAGCGTGTATTACAATTTCTTAGGTTTCATTCTTGTTCGCATTCTGACATGCTACGCTGTTGATCGTCAGAGGCAAAGTTGTAGCAGTTATTTCGTTTCGCTTGATTTTTCGTTATCTCGCCATCCCAAAACAATATTACGTCCATTATACATTCTCTTGATTTTGTCAGCTTTTTTTATTTCAACTGCTATTGTATTTTCCTTGAGTTGCGTAACTTAAATAATCTTTCAATATTCTTCCTTGTAAATCAAAGTCAAACTAAGATGTTAGAAATAAGTCCAGAACAATGATATTACGTAAATTGCACAGCGCCAGGCAAAAAAACAGCTTTTTGATTTCAGCTGCAATGACTTTAACTTGAGATTTCTGCGGATGATGTAACTTAAATGTTTTATGATATTCATCTAGGTAATGAATTCAACTGTTATCGAAATATCATAAATAGATTCATAGAAACTTTATTACATCAATTATACAGTGCCTGGTGTACTTTCATCTGTTACTATGTTTTTCTGGAAATTTGTACAAAATATGTTACTTAAGTTGTTAGTAGGTAATCAAAGACCTTAGTGTTCAAGAACCAAAGAGTACTCAAATTTCTCGATAGTAATGAGCGATAGGCAAATTATAGAATATGGCTTAAGATACACAAGGAGTGCTCGATAAGTTACCGGAACAATCCGTGAAATATATTGTGACCAAGAGCAAGAGACCTGATGTACACTACCGATACCACACTAGATTTGTAGCAACTCGTAAATTTTGGCATACGATGTACGGTTACACATTGATAAGCGTTCCAGAACCAAATAATGTTCAAATTTCTCGATAGTAATGAGGGATAAGCAAAATTGTAGAATATGGCTTAAGATACACAAGGAGTGCTCAATAAGTTACCGGAACCGAGACCGGAACAATCCGTGAAATATATTGTGATCAAGAGACCTGATGTACACTACCGATACCACACTAGATTTGTAGCAACTCGCAAATTTTGGCATACGATGTACTTTTACACATTGTTAGGTCTTCCAGAACCAAATAGGGTTCAAATTTTTACCAATTGCTACATGCACACTGCAACTATATTGAATCGTTATTTCCATTTTGTTTCAGTATGGATGGCAGTGACGACCAAAGCAACGAAGGAGAGTTTCATGTCACAGTCGACAGCTTCACTGGCAGATTTTTAACGGCAAAAGTAAGACTTTTTCCTGTACTTTTACTTCGACTCATTTCACTTTCAAAAGATATTGAAATTATTATTTTCTTATCTTCTATGCCTCTTCCAAACACTGCCCCTCAAACGCTTAATTAGTTCAACGGAGGTTTAGCTAAATTAAGTGTTTTCAAGTTACGTTAAGTTCAGTTTATTAAAGCTTATGTCAAGTTTAGTTTTTTCAAATTTGGTTTGGTTCTTTAAAGGCTGAAATACACGATCAGTTTTTTCGTCAGTTTTTTCGTCAGTTTTTCCTCTTCAGTCAAAATTTGAGACGTTTCGTGACGTTTTCTGACTGGAAGTTTTAACACGTCCTTCTTTCGAAAAAACTGATCAGTAAAAAACGTCAGAAAACGTTTCAAATTTCAACTCAAGAGAAAAAACTGACGAAAAAAACTGATCGTGTATTTCAGCCTTAAGTCAGGCACAAGTTCAGTTTATTCAAGCTTCAGTTACTTTTCGTGGCTCAGTTGCGTATGGGAATCAACCCTTTAATTGTTCATTCTTTGATAAGTCACAGATGCATAAGTTACTCAAGATGAAAAAATTGCAGGAATCATTTTGTCCAGAGTACAGTTCCATTCAGGACACCTGCATCAAGCAGTATTCAGTATACGCTGAGCATGAGTTATGAAAGTAACCATCCTTTGCGCGCCGTTCGGTGTACCGCTTATTCATGTGTATTAAGATAATATGCGATAGGCTGCAGTATTTCAATAGGCCATTCATTGCAACGATACCTTGGTGACCTCATTTTCATACATTTTGACCTCATTTTCATTCGAGAGTGCTGCAAGCTTTTGTTTGATGCTATGATGGCCTCTGCGTCAATGAGCATCATGGAAGCCTGAATGAAGCTTTAATGAGCGAAGCGAAGTTATAAAAGAAATGATTTGAAACTCAGTACAATATTCCGGATCTAAGTTTATTGTGCAAAGATCGAAACTCGATTTAATCTTCCTACTTCGTCAAAACAGCAGAAATGCTTCATGTGAAATATTCTTAATGCAATAAACCTAGACAATTATGTCTGCTTATAACGCTTGCTGCAGAGAGCTTTCGATTGCAAGGATTCAATTAGCAGAGAAGCATTTAGTGGATTCAAGGGGGTGTGGCGCGAAGCAGCTGGTTTAGTTGATAATAATAATGATGATGATTATAATAATGATAATGATAATGATAATGATAATGATAATGATAATGATAATGATAATGATAATGATAATGATAATGATAATGATAATGATAATGATAATAATATTTACAAGAACTGTACAATTAGAAAAGCTTTCCGCTATACAACCTTCGTCAGTGGGGCAAAATTTACAACAGCCGAGTACTTATAGTAAGATTTCTAATTTACAAAATAAAAGAAACTATTTACATGATAAAACTGATTACATTCTTTTTTTTATAAGAACAATTCTATAAGAACACCAGCCTCTAATTTGGCAAAAAAGTTAAGAACAAGCTAAGAACAAACCGAAGCTGACCATTTCTGGCTCAGTATGAAAATTTTATGAAATAACCATAAAACTGAGAAATGATTACAAAACAAGCAGATTGGCAGCACACAGATAATGTCAGATGGTCTAGAGAGCCAAACTTAGCAACAATTAACACTACTAATAGCAAAAAAGGCTTCCAAATAATTGTAAAAGTAAGAACAATTCAAGAACATTTCAGCTTGAAAATAGAGAAATATTTAAGAACAACCAGCTTCAAATCAATTTTACTGGTTCTTATAAAAAAAAGAGTGTACCCACCAACCCTACCCTACTTACAATTAAAATGTCAAAATGCATTAAGGTTCCTTACTACCAAATATTTCTGTTTTAATGCCAAAAATCTTAAAAAAAGTTATAAACAGTTTCTAGTGCAGAATTTATCGTAGATTTTAGTTTTTATGCTCAAAAAATGCTCTTGTTTGAGGAAAGTATTTATTTTCTCAGTTATACAGAGGCACATCCATTTTTCTGGCCTTAGCAACTCCATGGCAACAAGAAGTTTGCTATTTTGAGCAAGATCCCCAGCATTTTTGCCCCACCCAAACCCCCTAATAAGAAGCAGGGAATCAATTTCAACTAATATGGACTACCTGTGATAATTTTCCTTACCGCTTGATACCCTGTGGATTTCTCACAAAAAGCTTCCCAAATGTGCACATTTTGCAGTCGCACCTTCCATCAAGTCTGTATCTTGAATCTTGTTAGAAGCCTACTAACTCATTTTGGAAAGCTTGAAATCTAAGATGGAGTCCAACAAAAAGACACAATACAGAAAGAGAACAAAATTTCGTGTGAATCGCTTCATAGATTGGAAAAAGGATAAAGAAAGAAAGTCAGATGTCAAGAAACGGCCTATGGCCTAGGCCTTCTTCAGATTCGATTTCAACTCAACTCCTCTGTTCTCTGTCTCTGATGAAAATGAGATGAGAACGGAAGTAATCCCTGTCACACAACAAAACAGCCGAGGGAAGACTCAAAAGCTGAAAGTATTGAAGATACTAGTAACGATTTTATGCTGGTAAATTTCCAGATTGTAAATTATTTGAAAAATGATTTGACATTGCCTAGGTCTAGTTTTTCAGGGAAAGTTAAAATTTCCAGCAAACTGAATGGCAAAATTGGTTTTTAAAAAACTTAAACTTGCTTACTTGAACTCCCAATCTAATTGAAAGGAAACATTCTTCACATTTGATGAGGTAGAAATGGATAAATCGGGGGGAGCAGCCACAAGAAACCACTTCGAGGCAAATATTCAAACTGCTTTTGTGTTCAAGGGGCTTGGCAAATATCATTGGTCAGTAGAAAACTTTACGAGGCTTATGAATACACATGGATTGTCCTGTAAAGGCTATGAGAAAATAGAGGAAGAAATACATCCAATAAATGAAAGGCTGTGGCAACCAAAAGCATGTCTAAAGCTCCCAAAGAAGTAAAGACCTTTGAGAGAAAGTGCAAGCGCTTATAAAGACATCATTCTATGAGACGTTTTGATAGATCGGAGCTGGCAAAAAAGAGGTCATCGCTCAAAAATGGGGTGATTGCAGTAATAAAAAAGAGCAAATGTTTATACAGTCACGGGATGCTTGCTAGAAATGGGAGAAACAGAAAGGGACGCCTGAGTTTCAAAGTCGGATAGCATAACATGAGTGCCGTTCGAAACACAATCATTCCTCCTTTGCTATTGAGGCTGATAAAAAGCCAGACGTCCCATGGAAAACTTTGCTATTTGAATTTTTGAGAAGTGCAAAAGAAAGAAGAAAGTATCTCAGAAGTGTTCAGAAAGACTTTTTAGACATTATAAAACAATAAGAAGGGGATGATTCTTATGTTGCTGGTGGTCATTGAGAAATTTAAAACTCTCAAACTTTAAATTGTCTGTTTCCGCAATTCTTGAATTTCGTAACATCCATGATTTTCAAAAAAGATCAAACGTGAACTATAACAGGTAGAGCCATGAAATTTGGGCTACATATGCTTTAGGTATCTAGGTAGTGCAAGGACCAAAAATATTCAATAAGCAGGATCAGGGTTGCTATATTTTTACACAATAATCTGGAGCATTTTCATTAAAATGCGCCATTTTGAATATTTTTGCTTATGACACAAATGTTCACCATTTTTGATAGAATTTTTTTGGTCCTAGCCCTAGTTCCTTCAAATACCTAGACTCTCATCAAATTTGAGTCCTCTAGCATTTCTCTTTATGAAGTTGTCTTTATTTGAAAATTTCTCATTTTTCGTCATAATCATGCTAATTTATGCTAATTAATGCTAATTTATGCAAGTTTTAATTTCAAAATGAAACAAATTTGAAACCTGACACATGTTAGAACACTCTGACTTTGAAAAATAGCCTTTATTACAAAGTTTTTATATTTGGTATTAAGGAACCTTAACAACCCTATTCACATGTTAAAGATATAATCACCATAAAAATTTTATTTAAAACTAAAAGCTCTAAACACCTAAAACCTAGAATGATACTGCAATACAAGAACGGGAATATTTACTGGACAAAAAAGCCTAGTTTCCTACAGGATAAGCGCTGAGAGGAATTCTTTGTTACGCAAATTTAAACTAAATGAAATTTGTTTAATCTATTTTGCTTCACCCTGGAGGTTTCTTTTTATCTTCTCAGCTGCAGTGGAATAAAGGTCAACTATGATCCTCTGAGGATTGGCTTTAACTACGCTTAATCCCAGACAGCTAGACAGGGGATTCCACCCTGCCGTTGCATGCGAAAAGGCATGAAATACATAGTTGATATCCCCCTCAACAACTGAAAAAACGCAAAGAATTATAGAATATAGCCTATGTAGTTCCACAGGTAAACATGTCTAGCTCCATATCTGCTGCTCTATCATTAAGACCTCGAGGCATAAAAGTGCGGAGTTTATATTGCCAAAACAACTCACGCCTACGTAAACTATAAACGTTGTATGCCCAATTTATGAAACTTACCGAAACAGTAGTTGTAGCAGTAATAGAAATAGTAATAATAGTAATAATAATAATAAATAAAAGAACCACCATCAAATAACAGAAATAAGTATATAGAAAAACACCACTGTGGAAAGGCAATTATTTCGATGTAAAAGCTGTCCGACTGTTGTTAGTACATACTGAGGAAGATTTTGCATCGAAATATTTGTTTTTTAACAGAGTTATTTTTCTAATAATAATAATAATGATAATGATGATGATAATAATAATAATAATGATGATAATGATAACGTTCTTCGACGTTCTTAAAAGGTTACGAGCTCTTGTATTTACACTCTTTTTTTTTATAAGAATAAATTTTATAAGAATAATGAGCCTCAAAATCGGTGAAATTTAAGAATATTTTAAGAATATTTCGAGGCTCAGATTTTATGGAAAAATATTTTATCGAGTGTTTCTTTACTTCTGAATTGGTGTGCTTTTTACCGGGAATGGTTTAAATACGATCACCTAAATTTTTAAGCAAGTGTCGATGAACTCTGTTTTACAGGAAATAAGGATATTGTTCTGTTATCCATGCTTTTTTGGCATTTATGTCAATAATAACAATTTATTGCTTTATCCATGTTTTCTGCGGTAAGAATAATTTAAGAATATTCAGAGGCTCAAAATGGCAAAAAATTAAGAATATTGAGGCTCAGAAAAAAATTAGATATTCTTATAAAAAAAAAAGAGTGTATTGTGTTATTGAATAATGTGCTTCATAGCTAATATATATCATTAATCCAATGTAATAAAATAGATAAATAATGTGACGTACAGCAATAGCTGTAGTAATAAGATAAATATTTCCATTATAATAAGCTAAATAGCCAGATTGTGAAAAACTTAACGTATTGGGTATATCCCTTCCTTCATTACTTATAATATATAGTATTATTGAATGAAAAATTGAGCATTTAACAAGTAGACCAACTGAATAGGTAGACTAATCGAAGCAATGTATGGATAGTTGATAGGCAAATACGCTCTCTATCGTTGTAAGGCATTGGTTTAAATGCAAAGCACAAAGAATGCACTGTTTATAGGTAGACTAATCGAGCAGTGCATTGATAGGGGTCCTATTATAGGTTTTGCGGCTTGCGGCTTCAGCCCTATTTTTACGTGCGGCTTACGGGTTTCACCATGGATTTTTGCGGCTGCGGCTTTGCGTTTAACGCTTCGTCTTCAGAAACTGCGGCTTTACGCTTTATTTCATGGCGGACTGCGACTTTTGCCAGATTTTTGTACGGCCTTGCGGTTTCAAGACCCCCTATAATAGACCCCCTTGATAGTTGACAGGCAAATACGCTTACTATCTTCGTAAGGACAGCTGATAATGCGTAAATATGGATGACTTTGTAGACTTTCTCCCCGCATTCGAGATTGGTATTGTTGTACTACTGCAACTTCTACAGATGCTTTAATTTTATGAATCTATCGACTTAGGTATAATCAGCCGAGTAGGTGTCGAAGCCACGAACTCTGAACTTGTAGGACCGTGCCTAGATTAGCTCAACGAGTCATTGTTTCCCTGTGTGCACTCCGGTCAACTTATTGCTAGAGTGACGTCAGAATATCAGAGAACGCAGGGAATCAAGGACTCGTGGAACAAGTCTAGGGCCGTCCCATCACCACTGAGTATTGTGATGTTTTCCAATAACTCATTTCCATTGATTTTCCAAATCCTGTTTCATCTCGAATATTTTTGTATCGTCTAGGTTTCCCGAAAGCCTGACAAGCATAATGAAGACCTATTGGGGGGAGATGATAAAGAATCTCACGGAATATGGGATTCCATCACGAGGTATTATTTCTTACAATCATTATTATTATTATTTCAATTCTTTAAGGAGGGTAGTCCTTCAGTGGAGGCTGATCTAAGAGAGGCCCTCCGATAAATTAAATTAAATTATAGTAATACAAAACTAATATTAGACTAAACATACTTATACTCCAAAAGTTTTTAAAAAATACCTATACTTGTAATGTCTAAAATCTAATCAACTACCTTGAAAAAGCATTTACAATAAAAACAAATATAGAAATAGTCTTCAAATCGTGTTTCAGATTAGCTGTTTCAGATTCTTACCAGTTCCTGTCGCAGTTTTTTGTTAGTTACTTGATTTGCGTAGCCCGTTTTGGTAGATATGTTTTCCCGTGTTAGACCCTTGTGAATTTATATTACTATAGGCATGGCACTGACTAAAGATTCAAGCCGGATCAATGTCTCTAGTGTCGATAAGCCCGGAGTTGAATACACCTCAAAGCTACTGCGCTAACTTATTGTCCTAATTTAAGACAGTAAGGAAGGCTCGTCTAGACTGATTACATGAGTCATAGTTATCGTTATTGATGAATTCGACGAACACTCAAACTACCATTATGAGCGGACTCGGTTTAGTGCTAGTCTCCGTTTCATGATGAGCGATTTCTGGGACTAATGTAATAAGTCGAAGGCTCGTCTTTGGTGGATAAGGACTGGGCTCGAGACCTGGTGGAGGCATATCAGCATTGTAAAAGCCCACTTTGGTAAAATATTGAATTATGAACTCATATAGTTATACACATGGCTCTGAGGAAGGAAAGGATTCGATCGAGAACACGAATTCATGCCTCTACTGTAGATTTACTTGCACATTTTTGCCTATTGCGAGAACGGGATGATAGGTAATCTGGATTGATAGACAAATACACTTATTATCTTCGTTAGGTATTGGTTTATATGCAAAGGACCACTAATAGGTAGACAAATCGAGCAATGCGACCCTGGTCCTTCCACTCGATGTGACCACACCTCGTGTCTCCTTTTGCCTCTGCCTTCACACTCTGTGGCAGGTCTGAAGGTGGTTTCGAACCCGGAACCCTTAAGCAAGGGTCGATTGATCTAAGCTTTCGGCCATCCCCGCCTCAAAGTGTGAGGAGAGAATCGGGATCTTTGAGACCAAAATTTGTGCTCGGAGGATGTTTAAGGAATTTGAGAGTCCATATCAAAGAAGAAATTCTGTGCGGAAGGGTGCTTTAAGGATATAGATAATGTAGTTAATCTTAGAGGAGAAACTTTCGCGATCAAAAGGATGTTTTGGGGGCTGGAGAGGGTCGCAAAGTTTTGGGATAAAGGTCATGACGAAGTTTTTTTTCTCTATCTCGATATCTCTTTATGTCTCAGAAAAATCACTCCTGTGTTTCTTTGTCTATTTCTTATCTTGTATAACGTAGTTCTAATGTTGGTTTAGATTGCGTAGTAAGGCCTTTTCTCGGGAAGCTGCTTTATTTCTATGTGTAATATTTTGTTTTTTATGCAGCACCCCTAGCAAGACAAGGAATTATCTTTACTTCGTACCGTCTTTAGATTATTTAGCTCTCTGCTCGTTTAAAACTTGTTTTTTCGTTGGAAATGCGTAGATATAGCAAGGCTTTTTCTCTATTAACAGTGATATTTTTACTATTTCTGTGCAATGATTTGCCGCTGAAGCAGACGGTATCCCTTGCAAAACAAGAAATTATCCGACTTTACTTCATGCCGTCTTTAGATTATTTAGTTCTCTGCTCGTTGAAAACTTGTTTTTTTCGTTTCTTATCTCATAGAATGGGCTTCTAATACTGTTGAAATTGCCTAGATAAAGCAAGCCTTTTTCTCGATTAGAAGTGATATTCTTACTATCTCTGTGCAATGATTTGCGGCTGAAGCAGACGGTATCCCTTGCAAAACAAGAAATTATCTGACTTTACTTCATGCCGTCTTTAGATTATTTAGCTCTCTGCTCGTTTAAAACTTGTTTTTTTCGATTCTTATCTCGTATAATGGGATTCTAATACTGTTGAAATTGCGTAGATAAAGCAAGCTTTTTTCTCGATTAGAAGTGATATTCTTACTATTTCTGTGCGGTGATTTGCCGCTGAAGCAGACGGTATCCCTTGCAAAACGAGAAATTATCTGACTTTACTTCATGCCGTCTTAAGATTCAGCCCTCTGCTAGTTTGAAACTTATTTTTTTCGTTTCTTATCTCGTATAATGTTCTTCTAATACTGTTGGAAATGCGTAGATATAGCAAGGCTTTTTCTCTATTAATAGTGATATTTTTACTATTTCTGTGCGGTGATTTGCCCCTGAAGCAGACGGTATCCCTTGCAAAACAAGAAATTATCTGACTTTACTTCATGCCGTCTTAAGATTCAGCCCTCTGCTCGTTTAGAACTTGTTTTTTTTTTCGTTTCTTATCTCGTATAATGGGCTTCTAATACTGTTGAAAATGCGTAGGTATAGCAAGCCTTTTTCTCAATTAAAATCTTATTCTTACTATTTCTGTGCGGTGATTTGCCGCTGAAGCAGACGGTATCCCTTGCAAAACAAGAAATTATCTGACTTTCCTTCATGCCTTCTCTAGATTATTTAGTTCTCTGCTCTTTGAAAACTTGTTTTTTCGTTTCTTATCTCGTATAATGGGCTTCTAATACTGTTGAAATTGCGTAGGTATAGCAAGCCTTTTTCTCGATTAGAAGTGATATTTTTACTATTTCTGTGCAATGATTTGCCGCTGAAGCAGACGGTATCTCTTGCAAAACAAGAAATTATCCGACTTTACTTCATGCTGTCTTAAG
The DNA here is from genome assembly GCA_963924455.1 of Pelagia noctiluca. Classification (NCBI taxonomy): domain Eukaryota; kingdom Metazoa; phylum Cnidaria; class Scyphozoa; order Semaeostomeae; family Pelagiidae; genus Pelagia; species Pelagia noctiluca. The sequence continues at coordinate 3,449,936 of OZ004325.1, read as the reverse complement.
ATTCAGCCCTCTGCTCGTTTAAAACTGGCTCTTTTCGTTTCTTATCTCGTATAATGTACTTCTAGTGCTGTTGAAAGTAGCTATGTAGGTATAGCAAGGCTTTTTTTCGAATAAAATTTGTATTCTAACTGTTTCTGTGCAATGCTTTGCCGCTGAAGCAGATGGTATTCCCAAAATCATATTGATTAGAAATTCTACAGCACTTTCTCGCCCTTAGTTCGAAAAAAGCCTTGAAAAAAGCCGAAAAAAGCTGGTTTAAAACTTGTTCGTTTAAGTACATCTCTATTGCTGATATTATATAATATGGAAACAAGGTTGCCTTTCGTTTAGATTCATTGTTCTATTATGACATCTATGAATGTATCATCTTTGAAATATGGAATAATAATAGTCCGAGAACGAAACCTTGTGGTACTGTACTGTAGAGGGATGTCTTCTATTCAGTACGGTGGAGGATGATCAGTACTATGTATTGCAGGATATTGTTGGAAGATATTGTTAAGTACTTTGGGTATTATCTCCATTGTGCTTGTGGTTTTCCTCCATATTATTAAATATCTCCCTACTACTGATGATATCCCCTCGCAGCACTGATAGTACCCCTCCACAGTGCTGAATATTCTCCAAAGTACTGATGTTATCCCGTCAGAGTACTGAAGATCCTCTAAAGTACTGAACAGGCTCTACTGTACTCTATAGACGATTCCGGGGGGGGGGGTAAACACGGCCAATAGAAGTTAATGTTTACTTAGGATGCCTTTGGTTGAATTTTCTGTTCTATAGTGGTCTAAATCTTGAAAGGAAGTTTAACTGGTCCTTACCGTGCACAGAATGTTTATTAGAAAACGCTGTATAAAACTGCAATGTGGTTCAATTCGTTAGAAATCGTATGTAAAGAATGACCAGTTTTGCAATGCATGATTGGGCCCCTTATTTTTAGTGTTGCAACTGTTTATGCAACAGTTGTCTTATGCTATCCGTGCAAAAAACCTTGAATTTAGACATAATCGATTACCATATGAAGTAGCCTTTAATGCTCTACCGCCAAGTTGAATTTGAGTTAATAGTTATTTCTTATTCTAGCTACGTCAACAATGACAAGGGGAATGTTGGTGAAAATGGCACAATCCATATCTTTTCTGTTGCCACTGGTCGTCTGTATGAGAGAATGCTCAGGTCAGTCCAGAACCTTTTTTAAGAAATTGTTAGTGGGAGGGCAAATAACAAAAAGGGATAATGGGGATTTTGGTCTCGTCATGATTTGCTGAAGGTACGTAAGCAATAAAGCTAAAAGAGCTGGGGGTCTAGGGGTGCTGTAAGCCCCCCAGCGGATCCAGGGGGCGACGCCCCTGGAAGCCCTTGGCATTTTTTCATTTCTGAGGTCTCAAAATGGCTTAGAATCCTTAAGTTTCTCTTGCTGCATATGTTCATTTTCGCTAGAAACGCCACTGTATAAGTATCTAATATAAGTAGCTGATAAACAAAACGTATCGACCACACCTTTATGATTGCAAAGAAATAAGGTCAAAATAGACTTTTTCCAACTGATAAGTACGAAAAGGGATAATATTATGGGGTCAAAAACTCCATGACTGGAGGGGCAAAGTTAAAGAATGGGAGGGTATTTGCCCACCCAGTATTAGTGTTGAAAAAGGCCCTGGGTCAGTCTACCTCATTTGGGTTACACGTTTTTTTTATAAGAAACCGGTTTATTAGAAACCTAGTTCTAGAGCCCCAAAAATTTTAGAAATCTTTAGAACTACATCAATATCTTTAAGAAACTCCAAAAAAATAAGAGGACTTTCTGAGCTGGAAAATGATATGTCAACAATGAGAAAAGAGGAAAATTCCGTATGAGTAATGGGAGATGGGTTTTGTTGCTGTTTTAGATGGTTTGAGAAAGTACACAATGTTGTGTTGTCTTATTGTCGTATTAAAAACTTTAATACAAGAAATATGCGAGGGAAAGTACAAATTTTGATGTTAAGTGCGTATCTAAAAATAAGAAACTTTTAAGAAACTTTTAGTACTAGAAACTGGTGAAAAATTAAGAAACTTTTAGCACTAAGACCCAAGCTAGGTTTCTTATAAAAAAAACGTGTATGTCTTAAACGTGGTCGTGGATTTGTATGTGTAGGGCTTAGACACTGTAAGACCTGCACTGACCCCCAATACCACACTTGAAGTCTTACGCCCCCAGCTAGGTAGTTCTGGGTTTGCATGAAATCACAATTGGAGCAGTAAGTAAAGTAGTGAGTTTATAGAATGAGGCAAATATTTTCTTTATAAAGTAGAACGATTCATAAATCTCAACAAACCTCATTCAACGTATCTAAGTGTTGACGTCCTCAAAAGTCCTGCTTTTTTCATATCTCACCAAACATTCGTCAACAAGTCAACAAAGCAATCGTTCGATGAACGTTTTTCACTTAGTATTAGAAAAGAGGTCTGGGTACTATGGTCTTACATATGGTCATTTCCTCATTTTCCTTATTTTTGAAGACAAAGTATTGCCATGATCATAAAGCAAAAGAGATTGGAAGGCGAACTTCTTCTGTAATGCAAGAGATATTTTTACAAGATCTGTGTCATATGAATGTGATGTGAAGTAAATTTGGTAAACAAAGATGGAGACAAGAATGTTAGGGACCAGAGGGCACCGAAGACTCTTACCCCTCAAGACTTTGCGAAAAACAACGAGTACCCTTTTTGCTTTTAGAAATCGCCTGTTTTTTCAATAAGAAATTGCCCTTGAAGCGTTGTGCCTCCAAGTTTTAAATGCTTCCTTGTCCCTGGCTGAAGATGCACACAGATTGCATAGAGAGAGTTTAGTTACAAGAGCAATAAGACAAGTAGATATATGTGATCAAGGGTATAGTGTGCTCTTATGGCTTTCACCAAACTTTGTTGAAATGAGGAACCGTCTTATTAGTAAAAACTGAACAGTATAGTGGGCTGACAGCTTCTGGGAGAGCACAGAATAATGCTCATATCCTCCTGTCTACTTGTGTTTAAGTTGTCTTTTTCTATCTATGGATTAAGAGTAAATTTGTTAAAAAATCTAAGTTCCTTCCCATTTTTTCTTGAAACAATACTCCCACCATGTTTGGATGCTTCTTCTCCCTCTGTCAATATTGCAATCCCATAGATAAAGTGTGAGAATAAGGAGGCGGGGGTCCAAAAACAAGTGATTTATTGTGTACGTGCTTTATTGACATCATCAATACGTTGTTCAAAACGACTTGAGAATTACGAAACAGACAGGGGGCTCGAAGTTGAAGTATTCTCATTAAATAAGATTTGATATCGATTCTTTTCATTTTTAGAATCATGATGCTGACTGTACTAAAGCAAACAAAAAATCCTGTCAAGTTCTGGTTCCTAAAGAATTATCTTTCTTCAACATTTACTGTAAGTCTACTTAAAAATCCCACGATTTAAATACAAATGAAGCCATTAACAAGTGCCATGTAGTCTCAATATTGTGGCCTGGTAGACCCCATACACCTTTAGTAAAGAACGCTTTGGTTCACTGAATAAATGCTTCATGTTCGGCCATTCTAAACGTTTAAGAATGTTAGACTCATTTTTGTAAATTTAGAAAAGCACTCTGAACTCAAACCGTTAATATACTAGTGGGAAAAGAAACTTTTTCTATCTGCAAATACAGGATCCTAGATTTTGACGCAGACAGACCCCAAAATTCCTGAGTTGTCGGATGTCGACCCTGCTCTGCTTATCAGGGCAGTGGCGTAGCCGACGGTGGTTACCTTTAGGGGGAACCACTAAGGGCCCCGAAATGAAAAAACTTACTGGCAAAGGGCCCCAGACCTCCTACTATACTAAGGGCCCCACACACCTCAGCTACGCCACTGTACTGCTTATGATGCAAAAATATTTCTCAGTGCAGTTTTTGCACGTACTGTGTTTTTGAGTAGGTGCATAGAGGTGCGAGATGGTTGTTCTTGTTCTGGAAGAGATTTATGGCGTATGCTTGAGGGTACGTGTTGTTTGATCCTATCGCATAGCCGCTGAGAATTGTGTCCCTCGAACCTAAAATCACGCCCATAATGATAATGATAATGATTTATTTGTTTAAAGTTGACTACTACAAAAATAGCTATAGTCTCATTAAAGTCAACTACGTTTCAGGATACCAAGAACTGTACAGCGATACTAATCAAAGTTTATAATTCAGTTAATGTACCCTACATTTTACATAGATACCCGACATAATCCTACTATATAGATGAAGGAAAAACAGTAATAAAGAAAAGTTCAAACACAGCCAACAATATTCGTGTTGAAATATGCATACGTATGCATGCTAATTTGAATACATGTTTGTGCTGTAAAATCAACTAATATGCACTTAAACATTAATGTTATTTTTACATTGTAGAGTTTTCTACCTCATATGTCTAAAGAATACAAATTTGAATACGAGCTTGTACAATATCAATGGCCAAGCTGGCTTCACAAGCAAACTGACAAGCAGAGAATCATTTGGGGGTAAGTAAAAACACTTTTTCAAACAATTTGCACCCGGCTAGATACTCGTTGATAAAGGTATTTGATCTCGTTACGGCTGTAAAAGCTATTCTGGCTGAATGGGATGACCTGGAATGGGCTTTCGAGTGATATTAAATCCACAGAAAATCCATACAGTTTCAAACGTATGATAAAAATGTGGGAGGGCCAAAACTGCAAATGCAATGTCTGTCAGTGCGCAAATTGATGTAAGGTGTTTTTATTTAATGTTTAATGTGTAAAAGAAAAAAGTGTAATTTATTTTATCAACTATGGTTTTAGATTAGCTTACTTTTGTTATGTATATATTGTAAGCTAGAGTAATTCATTAGATTTTTATAAATAAATCAATAATTGTACTAAGAATCGGAAAAGAAATCCACCATGAACAGAGTATCCGATCTCTCACGTGATGAAGTCTTACAACCATCTGTCAAACAAAACAGCATCGAACGCATCCCCCTCACCTTAACCTACCACCCGCTTAACAAACAAGTCAAAAACATCATCTATGACCACTTTAGAATTCTCAAGCAAGACGACAAAACTTCAAAGATCTTCCAATCAACAAGAATATCGGAGACATCCTGATACGCTCTAAGCTCCCGTCGACATCTACACAACCCGGTACAACATCCTGCAACCACCATAAATGCCGCACCTGCTCCCACATCAATCCTTCTACAACTATTATAAATAACAACAAAACCTTTACCATCAACGCCAGTTTCACATGTTCATCTTCCTGCCTGATATATTGCATAAGCTGCCGAAAATGCAATCAACTTTACATTGATGAAACTTTCAGACAGCTAAATAACCGATTCGGCGAGCACCTACGTAGTAATGTTGAAAAAAAAGTGCACCTCATAGAAATCCACAAGGATGACCCGGACTCAAATGTTTCTAAAACTTTAGAAAAGCGCATTATCTTTAAACTTGGAACTCTTTTCCTTGCTGGACTGAATAGACATTTCTCGTATATTTCTTAATATTTCTTAATGTTTATTTTACCTCCATGCTTCTCTACACTCACATGTATCTCTTCCTTCCATCTACTACGCCACATTCTATTTCGATCTTTCATCTGAATCTTGAATTATATTATGCTCTCCATTTCTAACGCTTCTTTGTTCTATCTTCTCATTCCTGACGAAAAGCTATGCTTGAAACGTCGATTCTTTTCCGATTCTTAGTACATTATTGATTTATTTATAAAAATTTATTGAATTACTCATTATATCAACGAATTTTTTACTGTAAGCTAGAATCGATATATGTCAAACAACAAACAACAGCTAGCAAACAAAATCTTAGACCGTTAGTGAATGGGTGAGTTTCTGCTTAACAAGCTCGCACGACTTAGGCCAGGCTTTGTGTCCAGTAGGGGGCAAGTTAACATGCACTACACTCTATTTTGAATATAGAACAATTTTATGAGAATACGAGTTTCAAATTTTGAGATCAAGCGGGGAACAAGCTGAGGCTGGCCACTTTCAGCTCAATATGAGAATTTTCTTGGATAAATGAAATACAATTAAACAGATATAAAACTAGCGAATTTGCATCATATTGGGGTGTCAAAGGGGCAAGGGGAGTCTAAATTTGAAACAATCAACTCAACCTACAATAAAACAGGTCTCAAAAGCATTATAGACTTTTGAACAATTTAAGAACATTTTAGCCTGAAAATAGAGGAATATCTAAGAAGATCTAGCTTCAAACCAATTTTTGCTGGCTCTAATAAAAAAGTGCACATCACGTCGAGAGATCGTACTGTGTATATTACACCCAATTGCGCTACAGCTATTCTACGTTCTGAAATTACTGTCAGCCCTTCGATTTTACCACTAGACAGCCCTTCGATTTTACCACTAGACAGCCCTTCGATTTTACCACTAGACAGCCCTTCGATTTTACCACTAGACAGCCCTTCGATTTTACCACTTGACAGCCCTTCGATTTTACCACTAGACAGCCCTTCGATTTTAGTTCGACGCCTGGTGAGTATAGGGTCCACGTCGTCTAGAATCTCTAACAATAACAGCTGGTGTTACACACCACACACCTACTCGTTACGTAAGTCGTCAAGCGAACCACAAAAACTATCTATGCTTAGTAAGCACAAAAAGCTGAACGATCTTCTGGAAAGAACTTTTAACGATGCACCTGCCAAACTTTAGTTTCCTGTCTATAGCATCCTATTTATCCTATTGAAAAACCTCCCAATTGCAAAATAAGCGAATGGCAAAATAGTAGTTTGTTGTGGTGGGGGTACGTAATTGGAAATTCTCCCAATTGCATAATAAGCGAATAGCAAAATAGTAGTTTATTGTGGGTTACGTAATTGGAAATTCTCCCAATTGCAAAAAAGCAAATAGCAAAATCCAAAATAGTAGTTTGTTGTGGGGGTACGTAATCGGAAATTCTCCCCATTGCAAAAAAGCAAATAGCAAAATCCAAAATAGTAGTTTGTTGTGGGGTACGCAATTGAACATCTTCCCAATAGCAATCTCTTACAATAACAGCTGGTTTTTCACAACAAACACCTACTCATTTCATAGATTGTTATTCGAATAACAACATCATTATTTGCTTAGTAAGCACAAAAAGTTGAACAATGGCCTGGAAGATACTTATAGCGATACACCTGCCAAATTTTAGCGTCCAGTCCGTGACATCTTATTCATCCAATTGAAAATCCTCCAAATTGCAAAAAAGCCAATAGCAAATTAGTAGTTCGTTGTTTGGGTATGTAATTGAAAATCCTCCAAATTGCAAAAAAGTGAATAGCAAAATAGTAGTTCGTTGTTTGGGTACGTAATTGAAAATCATGCCAATTGCAAAAACAGAGGACAGGGCATATTCTGAATTATTTTCAATTCTGCACATCTGAAATTTAATTTTTGCAAAGAGTTCAATTTGCAATCAGTTAAAAACCTTTCGCCTCAAAATGTACTCTAAAACTGCTGCAAAGACAAACAGCTTCTTGAAAACTTGAAAAGAAACATGGTCATGTATAATTAGAAATGATACAACAAGTAGCTTCATTACGATGTTTGAAAAAGTTTTTAAGACAAACAACATACTTTTTAGGATGAAAGTCCTTGTTGTATCATTTCTAATCCAACTTATTGCCCAAGCAAATAAACTTAATGGTCGTGCATCTTTTTGAAACAGAACTGAGGTGACAAAGAAAATGGTATTTTGTGTGGAGAAAGCAGGACTATTGGGCCTAGGCTCTCCTTTCATGACATTTTCAGACATCCCATAGATCACCACTACACATTTTCAAAATCAATTCTGCATGTTTTTAACTTTTACGTTTTACAGGCCTAGCCTAAGCTTCTTTGTGTTATAATATGTTTCATGTTTCCTTATCACGAGTTTATTGCAAAATGTTGAATTGTTTATGCTTTTCCTTCAACGATACATATTCCTATCTATTAAGTAAGCACTTAAAATTAAGGAACTACTAAGGAACTTTTAGAACTACAAAGTGGTCAAAAGAGGTCTCAAAATTAAGAACTTAAAGAACAAGGCCCTGAGCTAGGTTCTTTGTTAAAAAAAGTGTGTATATCAACTCAAATGACATTTAATGCTGCAAGGCATGTAATGGAGCTACAGTAGAATCCCGATAACTCGAACATTTGCTAAGTCGAACAGATTTGGCATTCCCCTTGAGCCTTATTCATGTTATGAAGAGCCTCGATATCTCGAACATTCGATAACTCGAACTATTTTGTTCGTCCCTTGCTTGTTCGAGTTATCGGGATTCTACTGTATTGAGCTCCTCATTTTCTCACAAATATTTCAACACAAATTGCATTTAATGCTGCTGTTTGACTGGTTTACTGCGAATAACTTATACTGAAACGATATTTGACCCTGCAAAACTTGTTATCATGAATCTCCACCATATCATTCGGCTTACTCTCGTTTCATTTCAGGTACAAGATTCTTTTCTTGGACGTTCTCTTTCCCCTCAACGTTAACAGAGTTATTTTTGTGGACGCTGATCAGGTTTGGCTATTACACTTTTTCAATAAGAATTTTCAATATTACACTCGTCCATTAGCAACCAGGGTTGGTATGACAAACAATAAGCAACTCCAGGGCCGAGGAAATAAATTAAGCAACTAAGCACCTTAGCAACTATGCCGAAAGTGCTTGACCTTGTTTGGCTATAATGTTTCATTGTTTAAAGAAGCATATTTGGTATCTTAAAGGTTTTTTTTACGTGTATTCCGTCAATTTAGACGATTGGGGGTACAGGGAAATCTTTTTTTCAAAACTTAAGCATATATTCAGCAGCTTTGAGGATTGAAATTCCAAAGATGTCAAGCAACTTTGAGGGCTAAAACAAGTTGCGTAAGAAAAAGTGGGTTTCTTCTTTACTGACACTTCATAGCATTTTTTAAGGGAATTTTCACATCTGGAGACTTTAGCAAAAGATGTCAAATACTATCAAACAGTCTAGAGTACCAAAGCCTAAGTAGAGGGGTGAGAATAAGGGCAAGTGTTCACTCTGAGAATTTTGTCCCTCTAGCATCTGGTATCTAGGGTCAGGAAGTGAATGACCAGACCCTCTCGGCTCTCGTAAAATTATTGACTGGCAAGAAAACCTAATAGCCGTCTGCAGTATAATCATTCATAACGATGAAATTATGAAAGCATTTTTTCATAATGACTAGCTACGATCAAGCCATGTATATTTATTGAATTTGTACTTTCCCATTGAAATGTGTTTGAGGTAAATAGTGTCAGAAAGGGCCCAAATAAGATGTGGGCTCTGCATAAACCAAAACCTTGAACAAGAAAGTAAGCGTATTTACCTATCAACTATCAATGGCTGCTCGACTAATCTACCTATTCAGTAGGCCCATTGTGCTTTTTGCAATACTTGTGAAGAGATAAAGTGTATTTGCCTATCAACTTCTAACAACAACCTAATATACTCGTTACTTCTAATATACTCATCCTATTTTCATGTCATGATTGATTTTCAGGTTGTAAGAGCAGACTTGAAGGAACTGATGGAGATGAATCTCGATGGCGCTCCGTATGCATACACACCATTTTGCGATGACCGGTCGGAGATGGATGGCTTCAGGTAACCTCCTTAAGTTTCTGTTACTATTTCTCAAGGGTGAAGGGAGACAAATGATACACCTTTGCGTTTTATTTTGCTTCCAACGCAATTTGCACAGCTGCAGTTGAAATTCCCTGTATTATGCAATCATTTTGCCTTGAAAATTACCTTACGAAATGGGCTAGCTTTGCCTCGATTGTCTATTTTTGAAGAACAGTACGCCAGCGATGAGATCTCAAAGTCATGCTGAATAAAAGGACAACTTTATGTCGTCTCTTTGTAGACTTTCTCAAAAGTCCACTTTTTGTCCTATCTATGCTGAGAGAGAAAATCTTAATGCGAAGAAGGAGGCTATTTCGCCGCAGCAGGGAATGTGGAGACTAAGTGAAAAATATTTTTCTACTCATGCAATATGCTTCCCACGCATGTGCTTCTGCGGATGAACTTAATCCTTCGCATCAAACTTTTCCCTCGCAGCACGGATTTTACAAAAATAGACTTCGAAGAAGATCTAGTCTCAAGGTCAATGTATTTACACTAAAAGCAAGGAACTCCTTGATGGAAAGAAGCAAAAACAACGAAAAGCTGTGTTCTTGTTGCAGTCAGCTTCATTGCTTCGTTAATTATTATATCATGATTCATCCAATCATAATGTGGAGGCGGAAATAAATTGGAATGTGTGAATCGAAGAGAATCTCTATGACCACGTGTAATTTATTTAACAATATTCCACAATCATTGAATTCTTATGTTTTCCGACTGTTACTGCAACAGGGCCTGGCTGAATTTCTGAGAAACAGCCTTCCGATTTCTTGAGAAAAGAGACCCGTCGTGATTAAAACTCTGTGGTTTATTCATGAGGATCATCGACATACGATTGTTTTGGCGAATTTCTGCTTTTCTGATCTAATATGATGGTTTGCCATGTGTCATGACTGTGCTACTGAAGCTGGGCTGTAACAGTGTTATGGAAGCGCGAAAACACCTTCAGAAAAGCCGGCACTGTCATGTGGCACTGTCATGTTCCCAGTAGCTAGGAAGGTTCCAAGTTGCTGTGCATGTGCAAATTTAAGTTGGATCCTTTCAGGGTCCCTCTCGATTGAACTTATGCGTTGTTCATCAGCTTTGAAATAATTTCTACCATACTTTATATTACATAACTGATCTGGGTTGCGATACAAGAGTTGTACAGAAACTATAATTTTGGGGCACTGAACCCCAACCCCCTCCCCCTGGTAAAGGCTGAAAGAGAGATCAATAACCCCTTTCATACAGCAACCATTGCAGTTTAAAACAAAAGCGTGTGGTATTAGCCTCACTTGAATTGAAAGGTATGAAAACGAGACCAAGTCTGCAAGCTTTTGATGAATACTGCAATGGCCGCTGCGTTAAAGTGGCCTATCTACTATGAGGGTGGCCTATTTTGAATAACATATTGAATAGCATTGCTATTTATGTTTGGTGAACATTTGATTTATCTCTATTGACAAAATGAGAAGGAAAAGTGGGCTTAAAACTTGAAATTATTTTCTTTTGCCACATAGATTTTGGAAGCATGGGTACTGGAGATCACACCTTGGGGGAAGGCCTTATCACATCAGGTATTGCACTCCACATTATTTTCCATTAGACTGGTAGAAGTCTGTGCTTACATCGAGCAAAGTGATGCGGGTATAGACAATATTTAGTGTATATTTTTTGTGGCTTATTAGCATCACACTCAAATGTTGAATAATTGTTATAGTTAATGCGTTACGTCAAAATAAGGATTTTATTTCCTAATGTTAACATGCAAATTCAAAACCAGATCAAACGTTTTTAAATTTACATGTTAGCAAGAGTTTGTTAGTTGGTAAAACTACGACACCGTATTGTAGGTCCAATTTTGACTGATAAGCGAAAATAGGTGAGGCTTGCTACATTCGAGTGGTTTGCATTCCACCAAAGTGTATCGGAAAAGATGTTGTAGAAACCTATTGTTGTATCTTTTTGTGCAACTTTTTAAAAATTGAGAGTGCACAGTCTTTTGTTTTGCCATTATTTTAGCCAACAGGGTCATGGTTGAGCGAATAGACCAAAACGTTTCTTTTCATTCCCCAGCCAGAAATATTCTTTATTTAGAAAAGATTTCATAATATTCAGCATCATATTTGTGTAGGCAATATTTACATGTAAAATTTCAACAGTAAAGAGAAAGGATAATACATTCGTTGTGCCCTTTCAAGCAGTGCTCAACATCAACTGTGAAACAAAGACGTACAACAATAGTTTTCCTAACCATCTTTTTCGATAAACTATTATTCCGCTTAGGTCTCACCCCTTTGAATTTCTCATATTGCTAATGTTTAAATCTGTTTCTGTACTTTATTTTCCACTCAGCGCGCTTTACGTGGTCGACTTGAAGCAGTTCAGAAAACTTGCAGCTGGAGACAGACTAAGGGGACAATATCAGGTGAATTCGTCAATGACGTTTTTATTTTAACTATGGTTTATAAAAGAGCTGTTCATACCTTATTTAAGGAAAATTTCATGATGAAAAAGGTATTCTATGTCGGCACTGAACCAGATGGCATATTTGCTACTGGAAGGAGGAAAAGTTTTGAATTTAGATAACTCCAAATTGTCAGGCACCTTTCTGTGGATAATTTTGATGACTATGCAGTAACCATATTTATGTCTTTCATTTTCCGAGACCATACTTAGCTAAGAGTTCCAAGACATAAAGTGCAGTGTAAACTAGGCTATGAGGTAGTGGTTAGGGCCATTCTTCTCTCAATCTTGTACTTTTTAGTGGGCCTTCTTCGCTTAGTACAAGCAAGAACATATAGGTTCTTTAGGAAGACGGTAATATTACTTTCCTTTCAACTTGATAGACAGAGATTAGGAATTTACGAAATAGGTCTCTCCTCGGTGAAGAACAAAAGGGTTGCGAGAAAAATCAGAAACATAGAGATAAAGTTATTAAAGTTTATATATTTTGTTATGATCATCATCCATCAAGTAGTTAGCATGTTTCGCAAAGTTTCATTATTATCACCATCTTTGATAAAATAAGACGGAGAGGAAACTCGATGTTGTACATCCCTTTTTGATAGTTATATGATACGAGAGTCCAATTCCCTAATTTCATAAAATTCTAATAGATTAATTCAAAAATAAACCATGCTTTCTAAACGTTTCGATAAAATCTTCATCAGTAAATTATTCTTACAATGATTTGGGGACTTACATAAAAACCTTATTTACAAAGCACAGGGTGAAAAGGAGATGAAAACAAGAGATATGTTAAGGTTTATCTCCTTGTCACCCTGTGCTTTGTAAATTAGGTTTTTAATTAAGTAAGGCCCTAATTCATCGTAAGAATAGTTTACCGATGAAGATTTTATCGACACGTTTAAAAGACATGGTTTATTTTTGAATTAACCTTTCTTGAAAGTTCATGTTCAACGGAACTCAAAAGTGTCCAAAGATTGATTTATTGTTTAGTTTTGTACATTATCATATGTAATGTGGTGGTTGATAATATGTACTGTAGTACCAGGCTATAATTTGGTTCTGATGTTTTGCTATCTCTTAAAGTATTTGAAATCAGCCCAAGACAAGTTCATCAACGTTAAGCCCTTGCCTGGAAACGCATTTGGTAAACATAATCGAGAAGGATGGGGTGTAGGTTGACAAAAACAGTCATGATGAAAAAAATACAAATTTTTTCCTACTAAAAAGCACGTTGGTTATTTTCAATACTGTGTGGTAGATAATCACTACTACGGTGGTAATTCAACACTTGTGTGATAGATAATCGTTGTTGTGATGGTGATAATAACTTCTCCCATCTGAGATTATCCACCACAGTTGTGTTAGCAGGTCCACTGGCGTGTTACTAGAAGCTTTAGTTTATTTCGTCTTTCCTAATCCTTTGATAGACGAACATAGATTTAGAGGCTGTTTATGTGAGCAGAATCATGCCGCCTTCCAGCCCTCCAGCTAAGAGGTGAAATATCACCTTCATATAGAAACCATTATATTCTCCATCTTTTGTTTATATGGAAAACGTTTTATTTCGGATGAGTGAGATTTCACCTTGGTGGGATAAAAGTTGCTTATATGAATGCTATACAAACTAACAAAAGATGAAAGCAGCTTCTGATTATAGTGAAGTTTTATGTTGCCTTATAATGCTGGAAGGTTGGATAAAATTCCAATAAACTTGTGCTGTCTTCATCCAATCTCTCAGCTTTTTGCCTAGCAGGTGGAATGATTTCGTCCATTTAAACAGGCCCCTAAAAATGATCCCAAATGCATTGTTTTAATTTGTTAATTTGAAACAAAACTCATTTGGCATGAATTGAGTGAGTTTAGAATAAGTGAAATGGTAGAAGATGGATCAAGATAGAAGATGTATGCTCAAGAAGATACATGAAAAATAGCAAAATTCAAGAATGTGTTCCTAAGAACAAATGGCCCTCCCAATTATCTTCACACGGGGTGTGCAGAAACTCATAAACTTGGGCATACAATATGCGTTGAATCTTCAGTGTACGTACTTTCTCCAGCCATCTCTCTGCCCATAAGCCATCCTTTCGGTGCAAATTTTGTTTAAATACGAGATTTTCCTGAAGATTTCGATTTCAATTTTCTTTACACACAGCAATTTTTGTCTGAAAAAACCTACTAATGAATTCTGGAATGATACTGAGGCTGTTTTTGAAATGGTTGATCACAACGTGAGAAATTCAAAGTAGTTAGAATATTGCATTTAACATGAATTGCTCTTGCATTTTATTTACATTTCTTAGTATCTTAAAGTACTGACTTGTAATTTAAAAGCTTTTAACATATTATTACAAGGCCCAATCAACCCACAAAGAAATAATGGAGGAAAGGAATGCAGATATTTTTCTTTTGGATACTCTAGGAGAAAGGTGCCCGACACTGGATTTTATGTCGGAGGGACAAACAAATTAATATCTTGTTGTAGCAGAGCCTGGATTGTATTACGTTGTTGAAATAAGTTTTTCCATTGCAAATCGGTATTCTGCGTTGTTCTATGGCAATCAAGTGAATAAATGTTACATTTTGGTTTGAGTTGCATTTTTGTCCTTCCGACATGTCCGTCCGACACACCTTCCTTGCTCTCACCTTTTTCATTATTGAGAGCAATTAGATTCTTTAACCATCTTTATTTTTTGTTTTCAGTATGTTTAAATATATCTTCGTCCAAAAATTGACTGGGTTTGTGCTTCATGTGTATAGTTTTGATAGAAATTTACACGGAATGATATTTTCCCTCGAGGGCCTATTCTATCCTTGTTCGTCCGACACTGTCTTGTTTCTTCAAACTGTTACAGAGCTGGCTGAGCTCTACATTTAGATAAACAGGCATTTACCATGCAACGTCTAGAAAACTTTTAATCAAGGTTCAAAGTATCGATTTTCCGTCCGACATAATCGTTGAATTACAACATAGCCTCTACTGCATCTAATCATGGTCTGAAAATATTTTTCAGGGCTTATCTCAAGATCCAAACAGTCTCGCAAACCTCGATCAGGTAATCTTTATTCCTGTTTTGTCTTTTTCTCTGTTTGGTTTCTTTATTCAGTTCCTGCCTACCACATCCATACGCTACCTTTGCATATTTCCAGATATTTGCAAAAATGATATGAAATATTTGGCAAGAAAATGATTTTTTTTATCCTCTAAATTTTCGTTTTTTGTAATGATGATGATAATGATAACGATGATCATATTATTTTCAATAAAAAGTATCAAATAATGCAATAGTGTACATCAAAAGTGTGTGTAATACCAACTATTTAGATGCTTGTGTAAACTATAAAACTAAAGATGGAAAATATTTACCTGATCTGCTACTCTTTCAAATCTTAGACCCTTTGTTTGCAATAGAATTTGCCTCATTAGTTTTTGTTTGGAATCTAGGTATCAGTTTGTAAGACCCTTACTGCGGAGGCTATAGTATTAGCCTAGGTAAAGAAATAGGCATTGACCAGTGACGTAGCCAGGGGGCTAGCAAAGGGGGTAATGCCCCAATCTGAGATTCTCTGTCCCACTTTTGAAGTTGACCCGCTCCCACAAACCTTTAAAGAACGTTTATGATATTTCGATTATTTTTTGAAGTCGACCCCCCCTCCACAAAACTTTAAAGAACGTCTATGATATATACTTAATCGCCTTGCTTCCATCGTTTGCCCCTCTTTGTTATCATCATGCCCCACTTTCCCACATATCCTAGCTACCCCACTGGCATTGATGTTCATACTTTTGTTTTTAGGACTTGCCAAATAACATGATCCACCAAGTCCCAATAAAGTCGCTTCCTCAGGAATGGTTATGGTGTGAAACTTGGTGCAGTGATGAGTCGAAGAAACGAGCAAAGACCATCGATCTTGTAAGCATTGCTTTCGTCTTTTGTTTTCGCCAGCATTTATTCGCTGCTCACTTTTAGAATTTGTTTCTTTCGAAAACAAGTCGAAGTTGCAAACTCACGAATAATAGTGATAATTTATTTTTCTAACCACTTTCAAAAAAAGGGATTGGGTGAATTTTATTTTCAATGTAACCAAGAATGAAGCTCTTTTACAAAGGTTTTGTGCAAGGTAGTATTCATCAAATCTCTTTCTAAAGTAATTAATTAGGTCCTTGCGTGTGTAGGATTGCCTCAATATTTGTAACAGAGTTTTCCTATTTAAAAACCTAATCACCTATTTCATTTGTATTTTACTTTCTTCTTCTCGCTAGCTATCTAGAATTTTGTTGTTTCAAATGTTGATATTTCAATCTGAATTGGATAAATTTGGTTTTGATATTGTCAGAAATAAAGAAAATGGCATTATTTTTGCTATGTTTGCTATTAAGTTATGGGTTTAACTATGCCAACATAGGAATTCTAAATTTATCTATATGCCTTATTTCCAGACTTGCTGATAAGGAAGGGAAGGGAGGGAATTTTGGTATGACATCAAAAAGTGCATGGCACTTATACCACGCTTTTTTGCTTTGCTTAGTAAGGTCTTACATTAGCTGGTTTATACTTGAAATCAAGGTTTCTCACTCGAATTGTTTACCTACATTTCATAAATGTTTCATTTCAGTGTAACAACCCAAAAACCAAGGAACCGAAGCTTCAGAGAGCGACCCGTATTGTTGAAGAATGGCCAGCTCTTGATGATGAAATAAAGAAATTACAAGAAAAAGTAGAAAGAAATATAGACATGAATATTGCTGGTCAAATTATTGGTAGGTTGCTTTTTGGTGTAGATATGCAACTTCTCTAATGACTATGTAACCAACTTTTGGGTTTTATAGGCCTAGCCTAAGCTTCTTTGTGTTATAATATGTTTCATGTTTCCTTATCACGAGGTTATTGCAAAATGTTGACTTTGGATGATTGTCTTGCATCGATACTTGTTCCTATCCACTAATTAAACACTTAAAATTAAGGAACTACTAAGGAACCTTTAGAACTACAAAGTGGTCAAAAGAGGTCCCAAAATAAGGAACTTAAAGAACTAGGCCCTGAGCTAGGTTCTTTGTTAAAAAAATCTTATATGATATTTCTTGATAAATTTTGCTGTAATTTGAGCGTTCTTCGAATTTATCAATAGCGATAGCTGCGGCTCACGTAACAAGTTTAGGTGACGATACAAGTCTGAGAGAACAGAGCAGCTGATCCATTTCCTGGGAAAACAACATTTAGTTCCTCCATTATTCATGCACGGCGAGTGTTTGTTCGCTGCTTGATATGCTCTACCATGTGACTGCGGGCCTGATTATATAAAAAAGACACCCTGCCTAGCTACGCGGGATGTTCGCCAAGACGTAGGAGCTACGGTGAAGCCGTTGAGAAAACAAAATGGTGATTATATGAAAAATATCCCGCATCGGCTAGTCAAGATATTTTATCCAGCGGGATCCCGGCTCTCGCCAACCGGGATCTCGACTCGAGGGGGTGTTTTTCTCATTATCAGGCCCTCAGCTTTAATGCCCAAAACCGGAAATTATTAGAAATGTTTCAAATGGATATTCAAGATTCTTATGATTACACAGAGGTAGATTTCAAAAAAAACACATATCTTTGTTGTAACTCTGAGTCTCACACATTCATGCGATCATCAGACATCTTGATGATTCTTATTATTATATATTTCGAGTAAAAAAACCAAGGAACCATATTAAAAAAAGACTCGAGAGCAGCTTTAAGTTGATCAAGTCCCTTTGCTCAGCTCGAAGAAATTCAATCCTATTTTCTTTGCACCCTTTTTAAGTTTTTTTTTGGAGCAATTGGTCTCGACAATGTTTAGAGACAAGTGTTTTTCTATAGATTTTTTTGGAGGCGTTGTGATATAGAGATTTCCGTTATATCAGTGTATCTAATATTTGACATGATAGTCGCCAATTATCATGACAAGCCCTTTATATTTAGTAGGGCAATGTTTCGGGAAAGACCCGTCTCCCATCATCGGGCAATGAGAAATGTGGTTTCTTCCCTATTAATGCAAATGTTATGTTATGTTATTTCTTGCATTAATAGGGAAGAAACCACATTTCTCATCGCCCGATGATGGGAGACGGATCTCTTCCAAAACGTTGCCCTACTAAATATCAAAGGCTTGTCATGATAAGTGGTGACATATCAAATATTGTGTCAGAAACAGCCTTGACCAAATGTATTTACTCAATGTATCTGTTGTTTATTTATGTGTCTATTGTTTTGATGTGTCCATTACTTTGCTCTATCTGTTGCTGTTTGTTGAGAGATGTCCACCGTGTGGATTTTTCTTACGAGGGCGTCTTTTGCGGAGGATCCGATAATGAAACTTATCTTTTTATCTTAGGTGAATCACGAAAAGATGAGCTCTGACAAGGATGGATTATAGTGACATTTTTATTGTATTTTTCCTGTCAATTTTAGAATTCTTTCGCATACCCTGTGCATTTAAAAAGTATCCATGCTTGCGTAACGATTGAGAAATGTCATCCCATGCAAACTGCAATGACTTAGCGTCAATAGTTGATGAAGCTAATAACCTAGATTTGGAAAGTCATACTAGGTGAACCAAAAATATGCACCGGTGTATGTAGAGTAGAGCTACACTTTTATCTGATATTAAATGTTCATGACCAGGCTTATTTATATCAGAGTAAAGCAGAAAGGGTATCTTGTATTTTTGAACATAATTGATGCACTATCGTTTTGACGAAACCTGAAAGCAGCTCTTTAAGTTCAGTTACACGATGCTTACCGAAATGGTTTGAATGCCTGATTGATTTTCGAACTCGACGCAACTGTTCCCCTTCCCCCTTTTAAATAAGCTTAGTTCGTAACTGCAAAAATCACCTTGGGTTGCCAGAATACTCTCACACTGCCAAAACCAATAATTTACCCTCAGATTTCAACATTTTTAGTGAGGGGGAGGAGGGGGGCATCTGGTACTGATTGAGTTTTTCTCTAAAAATCACTCGATTTTCTTCGGATGTTTCAAGTAATTTTGGCAAGCATTGCAGTTTGTAGATTCATGAATAGCACGGATTGGAATTATGGATGTTTTTGTTGCGTTTGAGCTGAAACTGGAAAAACTATAGATTTTGAATCTTCACAAATAAAGTGCTCTAGATGTGCCTTAGAAGCGAACGATTGATAATATCTCAAAATCTAATTTAGCCTTCCAGCTATACGGCGATTTAAATCTTCTAGAGGGTCCTGAAGTGGGGTACTGATCCCAATGCTCAACACTGAAATTGTGAAAAATCTCAATCCCAATAAATAAAATAGATAGATTCTCTATATTGACGTATTGAACAATCCCAGTCCCAATTTGCTTTTTCATTCCCAAATCCCAGTCCCAAGAAGTCCAATCCCATTTTCCCAGTTCAAAAAAAAAAAATCCAGTTCTCACTTCACCCCTTCCTAACCCTACTTGATAGTGTACGCATAAGATAATGGCTTGTATATTTTGTAGTGTTTGGTAACAGTTAAAATGAAGCTGCTAGCAGAAATAGGGGACAAAACACTATGCGATAATGCTGCAATACTATACTATTGTCAGTCACGCTCTGAAGATATCAAAGTTAGAAATTCACAATTAGTATGTGTGTAGTGCTTTGCCTCCATTTCCTACTTTATTATCTGATATAGGTTCAAATATAGCTTTGCATAGAAACTGGTAAATATTTTGGGTCAGCCGGTACTGTTGAGAGGAAATTGAAATATTGACAAGACTTTCGTATTGTTTTTACAACGAAAAAAAGGTCTGTCATCTCTTTTGTTATATTAAATCTTTTAAAATCGATCCAACAAGCAATTTTTAGCGTCAACTCGAGTAGTCCATTACTTGCATTCATGTTGTTTTTTTTGCCAAGATAAATTATCAAATGTCTACTTTTTTGGTGCACGAGGTATTGTAGTGTATTTACCAAAGAATCTGTCAATAATTATCATCATTCACTTGGAACATTTCAGTTTTGTATGTCTTCCTTTCATCTTTGGGAAATTATTCCTAGCTCCAGCATAATGTCTACAAAGTGTTCGAAGTTTGCCTTGCAGAGGGTGCGGAAGGGGTACTGATCCCCATTCCCAGCACTTACATAATTAAAAATCTCAATTAGGAGATAGAGAAATTCCCGATTTGATATTCCCAACAATTCCAATCCCAATTTACTTTTTCATTCCCAAATCTCAGTCCAAAGAAGTCAATTCAATTTTACCAGTTAATAAAAAGGCAAATCCCAGTTTCCAATTTACAACTTTCTGACCCTCCTTAAGTCTTAACAGCATTTCTGGATGACTTTGTGCTGAATAAGACCTTACTGTTTGCTGGCTCACACATATAAGGGGTATATACAATTTCATGGACAAACATGTTATCTAAACGCATTTTTTTATAAGTAATTTCAGCTGAAGCTTAGTACTAAAAATTGCTTAGCTATAGACAAATTTAAGTACTCAAAATTGCTCAGCAATTGCTTAGCTTTTCATACTTGAAGATTTGTTTCTTAGAATACTATCTCACAAATTTTCGTACAGCAAATATCAATAGTATCTTGCGTACAAAAGTCTGCTGGAGTACTAGTATCCCCTATAACCTACTTCTGTGATTTTGAATCTATAGCTGCTGCACGATTTTCATTGCCAATTGGATCAGAACTAAAATTTCCAAAATGCTTAGCATTCCTCTATCCAGTACTGGAATATCTTAAGTTTTTGTCTTGTCGAGTACTGTCTTGCTTATAAAGCAGTTGCTTGTAAAAAAAGAATGCTTCTATATTCCTATAGAAGTGAAGGTGCCAGGTGGTTACAGATACAGTGTTTTTAACAGTATTAAAATGCCCTGCAACAGCTAGGGATACTAAGCTAGAACGGGCTAATTTTTTTGAAATTAGCTCGTTCTGGCTAATTTTAGCCCGTTTTGGCTAATAAAAAATTATTTTCTTGAAAATTT
Source organism: Pelagia noctiluca (assembly GCA_963924455.1). Classification (NCBI taxonomy): domain Eukaryota; kingdom Metazoa; phylum Cnidaria; class Scyphozoa; order Semaeostomeae; family Pelagiidae; genus Pelagia; species Pelagia noctiluca. The sequence continues at coordinate 3,428,857 of OZ004325.1, read as the reverse complement.
TGAAGCCCTAACGGGCTAAAACGTCGATTTCTTGGATTTCCAGGAACCGGGCCGCTATTTTGACACGATATTTGAGTTCTACGCATCAAGAAACGGGGATTTATGTAAAAAGAATTGGGGGTTTCTCCGGCGGAAGTTTGAGAAAAATGCGACTTTAACTTTTGTGACGTTTTCTATTGTTCTTTCTGATGCGGTCAAGTCCGCGTAATGACGCCCGTTCCGTGCGGGGAAGCTTCATAAACAAGGCTTTTATGAGTGCAATTTTAATTTAAACATTTTTTAAATTTACGTTGTATTTAATAAACATCTTATTAGAAGACCTCATTATAGAAACGTACAAAGCTGGTGTTAAAGTCTGAATAATCTATTTTTTTCATTTCGCCGCACGGCGCGGGCGTCATCACGCGGACTTCATCGCATCAGAAAGAACAATAGAAAACGTCACAAAAGTTAAAGTCGCATTTTTCTCAAACTTCCGCCGGAGAAACCCCCAAATTTTTTTACATAAATCCCTGTTTTTTGATGCGTAGAACTCAAATATCGCGTCAAAATAGCGGCCCGGTTCCTGGAAATCCAAGAAATCGACGTTTTAGCCCGTTTGGGCTTCAAAATTTTCAAGAAAATAATTTTTTATTAGCCAAAACGGGCTAAAATTAGCCAGAACGAGCTAATTTCAAAAAAATTAGCCCGTTCTAGCTTAGTATCCCTAGCTGTGCAAGGGAGCATTAATGTCGAAACGATTGCTATTATTGCGTTTGCGTAACAAATGAATTGAGTAGAATAACCTCGGTTGTAAGTAAATATCTGATCACATGACTGTCAAGCCTCCTTTCAGTTTCTTATCTAAACTTTGGTGTTTTCCAAATTTGTCGGTTCGGATTGCTCATTTGCTTTGGCCGAAGTCAGGACTCCGTGCTTGCATCCTTGCTACTAGAAATGGTAAGCCTTGAAGGAAGAGGCTCTCAAATTGGGCACCAGGTATTGCCATTTTATTCACAATTCTAAATAAGACATTTATCAAAGTATTTGCTGGATTGATTAAAGTGTTTCTCAGTTAGGCCAAAGCATATCAGCAACGCCTACCCAATAGCAGTCAAGTCCAAACGTAGTAGTATTTGATGTTGACAGGGTAAGAGCATAGTATACTACGATCATATTTTTGAACATGACGTGCATGAAGGCCAAGAGCTGTGCACAAAAGTCTACACGGTCAAACGATGACCTTATATACACTATAGCCTATTGAAAGTATTGCACAAGTTAATTCAAAATTGTAGCAAAGTTGCAAAGCTGTAAGGGCTAGGGCTAAACTTGAATTTCCTTAACTTGTGTCAGACAGCTTACAAGGCCAACAGATATACTTCTTTTCCATCTCTCCCTTGCCACCATATATTCATGGAAAACCACTCATAGAGAGGGGAGAGAAATTCGTAATTCTTTCCTGACATTTTATTTTGAGAATAGTAACTACCTTGAACAAAATGCATGACAAAAATGTTCACAACAAGAAAGGCCACGTTTTGGTCAGGGTATTCAGATCCAATCTGAATAGGTCCAAGCCACAGTGCCCTTCAAAATGATAATCTGAGTCCAAAGCGGTCTATTGTCGTCGACATCATTTTCTTTTTGAGAAAACAAAGCCGATGTATTTAGAATCCTCTAGAACACATTGACTACAGTGACATATCGGATATCAAAATTTCTTTACCACAGCAATCATCACATCATTAGAATTAATTACAGAGTAGATTTTTTTTGTCTTTGAAAGGAAGCCCAAAAGTACTTTCTGTTAAGGCCAATGTTCGATTCAAAATCAATCGAAAGGAAAGTCTTAGACAAAAATTCCGTAGCAGAAAAATGTTATTTTTCATCGTTCGAAAAAACAGGTATTTGTGAACACCTTGAATACCCCCCAGCGCTGCCCTTGTTTACTACTTTGTTTTAATCATAGTATACTATGTTTGGACCTGACTAAAGGCCTGAAACGCAAATTGACTTACAAATACTTACTTGACTTACAAATTGACTTACAAATATTCAACTGGTCCAGATCATGTCATTTGTGTTGGACAGGTGGGTGGGGTGGGGGGTATTCCCACTGGCATGTTGTTTCATTGGCTTCTGTAATACATCAACTCACGAAATTACCAACTTCTTTTTTAACATATATTGTTTAGAAAGGGGATAGTGTAGATTTTCTATTTCATGCAAAACTATCACAGCTCAGCCATTCCATAGTGACTCGCGTGACAAAATCACACATATAATCAGCTGATTAAAAAAATTTAAATGAGCTTTTGAATATTCTGATACAGTGATGGAATGCTCTGAAGCCATTTTCCATTTTGATCATGGTTTTTCCCAAAAAATCATACTTGGTGACACATATTTTTGTGTTTATTTGGTGTGACTCGTGTGACCGTCACATTTGCAAAGTTTTAACCCAAAGTTACTAATCTCAATCTTTCTGAGAAACTTCTACACCTTTCATGAAATACTCTTTCAAGAAATGGCCAATGGTATTTCAGCTGCCACATGACCATAAAATTTGATTCAAAATATTGTTGCTTTCGGAAATATTAGAACTAGTACAGTGTGACACGTGTGACCCCAAAACGTGACTCGCGTGACAAGTGAGGAATTAAATTAAAATCAATTTAAATCTTTTGCTTGAGGTGTAACATTGTAAACAGAACTGGTTTAAAGAACTGTGACATAGACTGGGTCGCAAATCTATTAACATAACAACATCTAGTCCATTTAAAATCAGTTTCAGAGTTCTTGAAATTTTTCAAAGGCTTTCTTTATGTTTGTAAAGTCTTGCTCTGTCAACTTTACTGTTGAGCATCTTGAAGATGAAACTGGCATTGGGGGGTCAACTGCTAAAATTACATCAGATGCAGATACAGAATCAATATCATTTGTGGTCTTGAAATTGTTTGCATCAGCAGCAGTCTGATGCAGAAACTCCATGGTGATGTCATCACTAGTGTCGATTCTCACCGCACGCCCAAGAAACCAGTAGCAAGATGGCTCCCAGTACACAGCATACCATTTCCCAAGATTGACTTCAATTAGCTTTGAATGTAATGTGTCTCCACTTTCACTTTCTTCACTTTCTTCATTGGCAGTAGACGGTTCCAAACTATACCTCTTTGTGACAAGCTCCATTTCCTTGCTATACTGAATGAAATGGAACCCAGCTATTCCCTTTATTTGCTTTGCACTGGTGAATAAATCTTTAAGGTTGAGTGACTCTTCCTTTTCATATATATCTGCTGCAGATATTAAGGTTGTGCCAACCATGGCTATTGGCACTAAAATTCCAGGAGAGTGGTATATTATGCTTGATTGACAGCATATTCATTCCTTCCATCACAAATTTGTTCTTAAATTGGCTGGTGGGTCAATCAGTCCAAATGCGAAGATCCTCAATCTCAGGTGGGAAATTATGCAAGATTTCATCAAGAAAAATTACCACAGATGTTTTGGTATGCTCCATGAAATCACTGACAATAACATGGGACACAACTTTTCCTTTCAACCACGAAACTGTGGTAAAAAGTGTGACTTGATTTTGGTTCCAGTGGGCTGACTGGACTTCATCTTGTGCAAGGCATGAGTAATTTTCAGCAAAATCCATTTGCAGCACTGCAGTTTTGCTGTCCTTGTTTGAGGCAAGCTCCTTGTCAGACTGGTAGCTTTTTGCCTGTTGTCGCTTGATGTGGCAGTGATGCAAAAATTTGGCAGACATCATGGAAATGTGGTTGTACAAGTCCTTTACAGTGCCGTGCATCTCGAGTTTGGAAATTCTCCCACCATGTTCTTGCCATTGCATCCATTTTGCCTTTTCACCTTCAACAGCAGATGGTAATGCATACCTTGCTTGAAAGCCACATCCATCATGACTGCATTCTCCAAACCAGCATTTATCATCATCTGGATCCACCAAGCATGATGCTGAGAAATCCTTAGAATAAGATGGAATTTCAGCAACGTGGTTGTTGATTGCACTCAAGGCAAGACTCATATTTTCATGGTAGATGCAGGTGCACACATTTGATGGGGTTTGTGAGCTAAGGAGAACATTAGGTGGTCTGAGTTCTGTGAACTTGCTCAAACCTATTTTAGTATCTGGATTTTCTCCCTTGAAAATTCCATGAGCTTCCTTAATGCTCATGTACATATGTCTTTTTTGCATTTTTCTTTTCCCATCTTGGTTTCTTATTGTAACCACATCTCGCTTTCCTGGGGACATCCTGCTAATGTCTTCACGAACATAAAAATTCTTTACTGATGTGATTGTTTGTGGTGAAAGCGAAAGCTGATGTTGTCTTGGCAGAATCTCTTTCACTGAATCATTGAATTCAGTTGCCAGCCTTCTCAGTACTGAAACCCTTTTCCTTGGGCTAAAAGGTAAAGCATTTTTTACCACATTCACTGCTCTACTTAGTGAGCTAATACGGCTATATCCTCCTGGGCTCCTTTGGTTTGCTGGAGTCAACCTTTCCACTGCTTTGTTGCGACTTTTTTGTTTTCTGAGTCGGTCTTTTCTTCTTTTTTCTTCAAGTAGCTCATTCTTCTTACTCAAATCCTCAACTTCAATCTTTCTCCTCTGCTTAGCTCTGTATTTCCTGCTGTATGCAGCATTCTTTGCCTTGTAATCATCATACATATTCTCTCTACGCAGTCTCTCTCTCTATGCAATGCGAGTTGGGAAGTTTGTGAATTAGTATTTTAAGGACACTGTGGCTTGCGTGCCTCCATCAAAGTCTGTTTAGTCTGATTGGCTTCCGTGGGGTGTGTGGGCTTTCGGATACGGCTCGCTGCGAGCCTTGAGAGAAGCTTTATTTGTGTCTGAGGCTGGAGTTACCAGTTGTATGGTATCTGTTGATTAGTTCTTAGTATTGGTATTTAGTTGATATAGCAACACTCCTTAAATATCTCATGTTATATATGAAATTGTGACTTATTAATATTAATTCTATCACAGCACTCATTTCAAGCCCTGGAAGATCCTGCAAACCATTCAAACTCTGTTGATCATGCTCAAACAGAAAGACTCTTGCAGAATAACACAACCAATGCTCATTTCTTCACCAGTCCTGACAATATCAGCACTATTCCAACAGTATGGGCGGCCGTCTTGCAAGCGCTGCTGTTTGTAAGTGACACATTGAAATTAATTTGTTTTGTTCCTCACCATTAATTTGCTTCTCTCACAGTAAGATTTATAGGAAGTTTAAAAATTAAAGGGCTTTCAGATCTCATGGGATAATTTACTAGTGACGAAGCTGATGATTGAGAAGAATTTGAAAATTAGCAAGACTTACCGGGTTAAGTTTAAGTTTTATTGTAATTCTTCTCGATCATCAGCAGGAACGGAGGAATCATATGCCTTCCCAAAAATATTGATTCCTTTATTCCTCGATCTATTATACATATTGTTTTGATGTCCTGTCATTCCTCACCACAAAGAATGACTAGTAGCACATGTACCTTGACCATCAGACTAAATGTTGCTTCTTTATTTTCAGATTGCATTTGAAGTGATGATTTTCATTCTAAGTGACGTTTACAAAGTGCAATTGATTGGAGGTGTTGACCCGCCATTTGCATTGCTTGTAACAATTCATGTTGGCCTATGGCTTGTTACTGTTATTATTGACCGATATCTTCATTACCATCATCGTATGTTGAGAACGTACGGCTACCTTGATTTCTACACGAGAACCAAAGACATTCGAAGACTGCCACTCTGGATTTTGTCTCTTGGTAAGTTGCATATAGTCATCATATCAATAGCGCTTATCCTCTGTGCTATCTTAAAAGTCTGTTAAGACTCAAGTTATTATGATAGCAGGCCATGGCTGCAATAGTCCAATGTTCCATTGCTCAAATAGTTCTATTCCATTCATAACTTTGAAGTGAGAACCAATTGTTCATTTTAGAGTGAAAATCTATACTCTAAAGCATAGTACAAATACTAGCAATTCTAATCTAGCTCAATGTTCTTAATCATATGTTTCTATCTCCTAATGATACTACAAATGGCTAGATTTCAACACTGTCAAATCTTATATTTGTGCCTATACGTGACCCTAATTATAACACTTGGTAAAGTTTTTTGTACTCACTGTTTTAGGAAATGCGATTATGTTGGTAATTGTATCAGTCCTTGGAAGAACTGAAAAGTTTGGAGCCTTTTCACTTCTTCATTTATTCAAGATAATCGCTTCTTTTGAGCTTGGAGTAGCTCTCATTGCAACTTTAGTTTACTGTGGTGAGTTTCTATCTATGGGAAAAGCCTTGTCTTACCTTAGCCTAATTCGCTTTATTTCTAACTGAAACATTTCACCTAATAATGAAATTTAATTGGGATTTTTATTATTGTAGCAGCAGCCATCGTACTGTATTTCTAGAACTAAAACAACAGCCCCGTTGCAACACACTTTGAATCCTTTGATTGCAAAGATTTTATTAGGAAAGAGAAAAGAGATATTTTTATCTTTAAGAAATATTTTCAACTTGAATAGTTTAAAACTAATTTAAAAGAATCAACTATTACTTTCTTAATCCAATGCTTTTTCTAAAGGCCAAAGATATTTTGATCTCATATCAATTATGATAACAATTTTGCCTTTTTAGGCCGAATAATGACATTTAATCGTGCAAGGCGACTGCCTGATGCATTTTGCCAAGATGTGGTGGATGGTTTTACAGTTGATATGTATGTTTCACCCGAAGTAGGATTCAGGTTCGTAAATAAATGTACCAGCTCTTTCTTTTGAATTTAAACTTGATATTAACTTAAAGGGGAAGTTCGGTCAAAAAAATATTCTCCAATTTCCTTGTAAATGTGTTCTAAAGTCGTTATAGGATACAATTTTGACTCTTACCTTGCTCCCGGTGTCGGTAATCCACAAATATCCGTCGCGAAAAGTCGCATGATTTTAGGCCGCCATTCTCGAAAATCTGAGCAAGAATGTTGTTACTGTTTTTGACGTCATCACGGTCAAAAGAAAAAATCATGGGGTGTAACGCGTATTGCGGACAACACTTCTTATCATAATTCTGAATCTTTCTTTGATTTTGTGACACCATGAAATGTGTTAAAGATATATTTTATTATGAATAATATCACCAGAAGCTTCATTTTCATTCAGGAAAAGACGATGTTAAATTTTTTTCCCAATACTATATATTCGGCCGTACAAACAAACGACCATCTTCAGAGTGAATACTAGAAATAGATTAAAAACTGCAATATCAATAGAAATTACTCAAACTTCAACACAAAATGGCTGAATAAAGTAGTGAAACCTCGAACGAATTTGAACAAATTAGTAGCGACTAAGAAAGTGGCAATTAAGAATAATAAGAAGTTCTTTATAAGTTAAATTCGTTCGAAAACTTTGGATACGGAACCAGTGAGAAAATTAAAAGAAAATGTATGGCGAAGATTCCCTGGATAGCGAAAACTCCCTGAATTGTGACGAAGAAGAAGAGCTTGAGAACGAAAGGATGGTAATGATGAATGGTGTGTTGGGGGTAGAAATGCGAAGCAATGGAGACATATACCAAGAGTCTTTGCTGCCAAGAAACCAACAAAATTGAAGAAACCTATCTTCAAAGGAGAAGCAGTTTACATTATTATTTATTTAATTGCCTTACATTAATATATATAAGAAAGTTTGAGGGCAACCAATCCTATTTTTTAGGTAGAAATATACAGACATGAGAATGTTTTGATCTGGACTGAGAAAAACAATAGGAGTAAAAGTAAAGTACCATTAGGCAAAAGTAAAGGGAAACGATGTGGGCTAATTATTGAGCCTCCCCCCAACCACAACCATTATGAAAAATACTTGTAAGTCAACAATGTTCTTTACTGTAGGTGGAATCCCGGAGTTTGTTATCTGAAAAGGGTTTTCTTGTTTTCTTGGTTTAGCCCCATATCCTCCACTGCGGGAGATTTGATTCTAGCCTTAGCCAATACAGTACTTAGATGCTGGGGAAATTTCAGGTTGGTCTACTTGACAAGACCAGTCCTTGAAACGGCGTTAAACAATCTTAGGGGAAATTGAATGACCACTTATAACAAATACTCTCTAGTCTCTAATAGACGTGCCCTTCGCCTATTAATCTTCTGAAAATTTTCCACCCAGGACATTCTTATTCCAGCCCCCCTTTTAATTAATTCTGGTAACGAGTCACAAGCAAAACAAGAGTTTCACTACAAAAATCTATGAGATTGAGAAGTTAAATCAGTAAAGTTATTGCACTATGTCTTTAAAGTCTCATTGTCGGTACATTCTGTCTCTCACAGACGTTCCCATTTTAATAATTTTCTGAAAATTTTCCACCCAGGAGATTCTTATTCCAGCCCCCCTCCGTATCAATTATTTTGAGATTTTTCCAACCTCTCCTACTATTCCAACCCCCCCGTCTATTAGAGACCACAGAGTAGATTAATTACAAACATTCCTATACCGCTTGAACATCCTATACCATTCCCTGTTTTCGAACTGGAAAAGTTATCTGCTTGATTTTTATTAGATACCCTATATCATAGTCGTTTTGTATTATATTTTGTCGACAAGTGAAATGTTTTATTGTAAATTTATAATTCAAAGGGACATCAGTTAATGAATCCTGCGGTAAATGTATTGCCCATATACATTGTTGCGACGAACAATTCGAGGTTTCCAATTGACATTCTCTGTTATTATGAACTTCTAATTATTCTTCATCACCACTTTTTTCATCGCTACTTATTTGTTTAAATTCGTTCGAAGTTTCACAACTTTTTCAGCGATTTTGTGTTGAAGTTTGAGTAATTTCTATTAATATTGCAGTTTTTAATCTATTTCTAGTAATAAAATATATTTTTAACACATTATATTGTGTCACAAAATCAAAGAAAGATTCAGAATTATGATAAGAAGTGTTGTCCGCAATACGCGTTTCACCCCATGATTTTTTCTTTTGACCGTGATGACGTCAAAAACAGCAACAACATTCTTGCTCAGATTTTCGAGAATGGCGACCTAAAATCATGCGACTTTTCGCGACGGATATTAGTGGATTACCGACACCGGGAGCAAGGTAAGAGTTGAAATTGTATCCTACAACGACTTTAGAACACATTTACAGCGAAATTGAAGAATATTTTTTTTGACCGAACTTCCCCTTTAAACAGTTTTTCTTTTACTAACATTTAGTGCAAGCTTCTCTAAAATATCATGTATGTAGTAGGACAAATTATATTTTGGTAAATTCATTTTTACACCTTAGATAAACACAAATAGCATGTAGTTAAATTTCATTTTTCCTCATAAATATTTTTGCCCCCCTTTGTTAGCTTACATTAGCGAGATGAATTTTTTTTCTGAGTGTTGCGTCTCAACTGTTGATCCTGTTCCATTGTCGTTTGATTTTCGATGGTCGATCCTTTCTCGTGTTTTCAAGTTCTTAGAAACTTTAAAAGGTTGAAGTATTATGCATATAACATCATGGAAAAATACCATCTTCTGAATTTTGCTTAGAATTTGATGATAGTTTTGTAGTTGACGTCCATGTCTAGCAACATAATTTGCAAGTGAGCAATAAAGTACCGTCCTCATAGATATAAGCTGTTCTATCTTGTTGGCAACAATGATTTAAGTTGGGAAGTTCCTTTGAAATATGATTAAAGAGGGGGCATTAAAGTAACCACCTCTGGCTAATGAGGTGAGGGCATTGAGCTAGAGTAGGGCTATCGCCAGCCTCAAAACTGCTAGGTCGGACCACTACGATACTGTAAGAAAGATTCAAAAGATATCAACACCCCTTCTGAGTACACCCGTTCTGAGTTACACCCCATCTCAGTTACACCCCATCTCAGTTACACCCCTTCTGAGTTACACCCCATCTGAGTTACACCTCTTCTCTAATAAGCACCAGTCAAAGAAGATTCATTATGATAAGCAATTCAAGGTGGGTGCTAAAGAAGAATGTGCACTAAGAGTGAAGAGTGTGGTAAATATTTCTTACCTCTTCTTCAGGGATCAAGACTGCTTAGATGAGGTATTAGAAAAACAGGCTGAAATGATTCGTTACCTGCAACAGCACAACTCGAACCTCGGCAAGAGAATCGTCGAAATGACCCAACAGAATATTCAACGAGAGCAGCGGAGTAAGTGATTCTTGTTTTACCAGGTGAGCTGATATAGAACATTTGCTGAGGTTGATGTTGTCGATTTTAAATCTAGCTGAGATGTTTTATATTAGACGAAGATTCTGTCAGGCCAAGCCAAAGATAAACAAGTTCCTGGTGTTGATGAAATACGTAAACCAAAATTGGAACAGCTGTGTATGTGACTAGCAGTATCAACTTTTTAAGTCTGGCTGGGACGTTTTAAAACTTTCCAGAATTTAATTGAGTTTCTGGAACAGGTACAAGTGTAATCTGCTAATTCTCGTGGATATTTACAGCTGTGATTTGTGGACAGCCCTTCTTTGAAAATATTTAATTTCATAGTACGAATCTCTAGATATGAATAATTTTATTTTAAATCAAACTGAATTTGAAACACGAGATACCAGCACCACAGTGTGGTATTTTTCATTGGAAGCTTCCTAGTTTACTTAACAGTGACTTCTTGGTAGCCTTTCTAGTGTAGTAAGAAAAGTATTGGTTTCTATTGAATTTCCTCTAAGATTGATACCGTTTCAAGTTAATCATCTATCCAGGACCTTTTTTAACACTAATACTGGGGGGGGGGCAAATGCCCTCCCATTCTTCAGCTTTGCCCCTCCAGTCATAGCGTTTTTGAGCCCATAATATTATCCCTTTTCGTACTGATTAGTTTGAAAAAGTCGATTTTGACCTTATTTCTTTGCAATCATAAAGATGTTGTCAATAGGTTTTATTCATCTGCCACTTATATCAGCTACTTATACAGCGGCGTTTCTGGGGGCTATTAACATATGCAGCAAGAGAAACTTAAGGATCCTAAGTCATTTTGAGACCTCGGAAATAATAAAATGTCAAGAGCATCCAGGGGCGTCGCCCCCTGTACCCCTACCAGGGCCCTGCCCTGGGCCGGCTGGAGGGCTTACAGCACCCCCAGACCCCCAGCTTTTTTAGCTTTATTGCTTGCGTACCTTCAGCAAATCATGACGAGACCGAAATCCCCATTATTCCTTTTCTTAATTTGCCCCCCTACTAACAATTTCTTAAAAAAGGCTCTGAATCTATCCATATTGAATAGGGGATGTTGGCCCGTGCCGCAAAGCTATATCAAAATCTCATTTTTCAGGCAAATGTTGTAGGGGAAAGTTATTCATTGCAAATTCTAAAAATAAGTAAGAGCTTAGCAAAAGCTGACTTTCAATATTTCAATTCATGGACTTTGGCTCAAAGCTCGATGATTGAGAGATAAAAATGAGAAGTGGTAATTACATTGGTTCCTTTAAAACACTGATACATCTGCTTCAAAAATCTTTACTAGCCAGGGTTTTTTCCTTCGTATGAACCTAGCTTCAGAGGTTATAATAGCTTCTCGATCGATGAAAAACAGCTAGCAGGGACACCCCCCCCCCCAAAAAAAACACTACGAAGTCACGAGGTATCAAAGTAACGAACTGATGAAAATGTTGAATGAAACCAAATACGCTGATAATATTCCACTGTAATAAGTTTGAATGTGTAAAGTATGGTTGATTGAAATAATAATCTAATTTATTCATATATTACACTTAGTGTATGATCCTGGAAATTTTATAGAGCACAATTTCAATTTGTCCTGTTTTATTCATAATACTCTTATCCCAATCGCCAACTTTGTTGAGTTTCTTACAGGCTCAATATGGAAAGCAATAAATCAGAGAAGGAGGATTTGGAAAATAAATCGAGTTGATTTGTGAGAATACTCGGATAATTTTCATTCTCTTAAATTCTCTTGATTGACTCGTGAATGTTAACTCTCTCACGGATTCTCTAAATATTCTTCAAGGGATTTGTCTATTTTCCAAAGAAAATGTAGGCTTCATGAATAAACAAAACTTTGATACAAATAACAACAAGTCTGTGGAGAGGCCGAATTGGCCCCAGGATTAAAGTTAATTAGAGTGGCCTAGCTTCCCTCGAAAAAGAGTTTATAATTAATAACTACGGGTCTCTAAGAGCCAAAGGCCCCTTGGAAAATATTTTTGGCTACCCCTCTGGAAGCACTGAGTAATAAATTTTGATACTAATTTCGCAAGAATAACCTTGTAACTCATTCCTAGGATGGAGAATCTTCGTCCAGGTATGGCATATACATTACAGAATACCTTGCGTTGTTTGTAACTTAAATTAAAATCAGACATGCTTCGCAGCGTAAAATTACACGCATGGGCTCACCACCGCTTGCTTCGTCCCAACCCTCTCATTTTCACGAACCAACAATGAATTTGCTCTCAGCTGTTATTGCAAGTGAATTTAATTGGTTATTGTTGAGATTTGTACAGGAATGAAAGGATTTTGTGAGAATGAAGTATTTGTTGGTTGTTTTTGTGGTTCTTAACTTTGGGATTGATTCGTTGGTGATCAAAAGGCGCGATGAAGTTCAATCGGCCAACAGCAACGATCAAGGGATCACCAATTCTACAGGTAAGCCAAAAAAGCAGCCATTGCTTCAGGTTGATCTTCCTCAGAAGTTTATTTTGATGTTCTACGATTTTTCCTGACTCCAAGGCATTTTACAGTCAATTCAATTTCTTTTTTATTTCAAAAATTCTAGGATTGAGAGGAAAATTGGAAGCATAGCGAAACATAATAACTACTACAGCCTTTCGTCCGGCACTAATGAGATTAATACGTTAGGAAGAGAGCGAAAATGAAACCAAACGAAAACTTGTTCCCAGAGGTGGATTTAAATCGGTTTATTCGTTAGATTCCATTTTTGGTTCGCTTTCTGACATACTAATCCGATGAGTATCAGAAAAAAAACTTCTATAGTTTCCACCAAAAAACGTCAGTAATTGTTATGTTTTGCTTCAATCTAGCAGGAAGCTTATGAATTTGTAATTGATACGGATCGTTTGAAAAAAAGGGTTCATTACCTTTCAAAAACCTTACAAGTTGTTCGAAAATCGTCGCAAATTGTTTCTTAATCTTTTTGAATAGTTTTTTATTCACAACTTGCCTCCACCTCGTCTCAAACCCAGAACATTTTCCACCAAAGGCATCAGGACCTTGTTCTTGGCAGCACATTGAACACTGTTCTAAATCAAGAAACATTCAGCCCAATAGCCAGGTCTTTGGAATTGGAGTGGCAAAATTTCTTAGTCCGTAAAAATGTCTTTCGGGGGATGGGGTAAGGCTAAACGAAAAAATGAATATGGGCACTGAAGGAACGAAATACTTTCTAAATTGATAAAAAAAATAACTTTTGAATACTTGTTTTTTGTATCATACTACTTTACCTTTCAATTATATTTTAAAGTGTGCAACACTGACAATTAGAAGACCTTTGTCACTCCATGGCTACGGACATAGGAATATAAAATCAAATAATTATCTTTTTGAGAGGAAGCAAGATTTAGAAAATCAATGAGTTGCATTGACAGACCAATTCAGTGGTCTCGGATTCAATTCTGCTTCGGTCATTTTTCATTCCCACAAATAATCTCGATGGATTATCTTTTTGTTTAATCAACAGGAAATTCTTCAAGTATTATCAATTCAAATCAAACATTTATTGCTGAAGATCAGCAAAATGCTTCAAAACGAGTGAAAGTGCCTTTTGGTAGGTATTCGTTCATATAATGTCTTTTTAAAAACATTGAAAGGCTCCTTCGGAATAAGGTGATTTTTAGCAGGAGGAAAACAATTGAAATCATTTTGAATTATCGGGAGTTTTCGTTGTGATGTGCAATAAGTAACGAAGAAGTGGTTAGCAAGGGTAGTTACCAGGGGGTACATGGCCTTATATGGGCCCGTAGAAAATAAGCATTGTATTCCATGTTAACTGTTATGTTTCTCTCCATAGAACGCAAAGCCTCCCATATTTGTTAATACCCTTGGGCACGGTCAGTCTCTCCAGGGCGCTGATAAGTAGAACAAAATTCTCATTACCAAAAATAACACTAAAAACTGGTTGAAAATTAAATAACTATAATACGGCACACTTAGGCCTTTCAGAATTGTGTCCTCTCCAGAGTGTTGGCTTATGTTTTTATTAATGGAAACTCAAAGATTTGTCTTGACACTGAAAACTGTTATTTTCATTGAAGTCTTTGAAATAGTTAGCATTGATAAAATCAAAAGCCACACTCTGAGAAGGACATAAGCCCAAAAGACCTTAGCTTGCTGTATTCAAGATGTCTCCTTGCCTCTTTTTTCTATCAATTATCATCAATGAAGACCTCAAGATATGCTAAGGACAGAAAGTTGACGCAATATCATTTTTTAGTTTCCTCTCTCTGCTGACTTTGAAAAATTCAATGCTTCTGTCATTTTATTTTGTAGAAGAGAAGATAAAAGATCTCGTTCTCAAGTATAAATCTCAGACTAAAGACCAAGAGCAGCGAAATGTTGAAAATTCTGATAACAAACAAAACTCGAAGAAACAAAGTAAAGGACAACAAAAATCTGGCCAAAAAAAATTAGGGCAGCAAAATGCTGGTAAAAAAGACGAAGGGCAGCCAAGTTTAGAGCAACAAAAAGCAGAAAAACAACAAAAATTTGATCCACAAAATATCGAACACCTTGACGTAGGGGAACACGTCGATAAACTAACTTCAAAGAAACCAGATTCGATGCAGTCTGCTTTGCTGCCAGAAGGAAGTAATGAATCTGATAATCCATCCAAGACGAATGATGACATCACAAAAGCGTCACAAGAGGTAGCAGAGATAAGCAGGCTGATTGGCAAGCCTCTTACCGACTCGCATGCTCTGTCCATGCTGAAAAACATTCTATTGGAGAAAATTCACACGAAGCTAGAGGAGACAAAGGACACTGCAACTGCCTCAAGTAAAACAACCGAAGAGGGTGTCAGTAAATTTGTGGCTGCTCTTGCTGCGTCTAAAACAAAAGCATCGGATAGAGGTTAGTCTCGTGTTGAATTTTTGCTCTGAGCACCAAAATGCCTATACTGAGTTTATTGCTACGATTTGAGTGGATATTTAGACCAAATCATCTCTTTTTGAGAGATTTTGTGATTTAATAAACAAAATAGAAAACAGTTTTTAGCAGACACCTACATGTACTAAAGTGCATCTCCTGATGAGTGGAGAATTACGGAGAAGGCTTATAGAGAAGAAGGAGTGATTTCTTGCCTGTTTTTTGTTAATGAGTGTAAGTATTGCTCTACTATGAATGTATCGAGCACTGCCTCTCTTAAATCGAATCACCGACTACTTATTTGTATGTATGTGTTTCGCATTGATTTCTAGAGAAAGACAAGCTGCTGGAGTCACACACAGATGATGCACAGAAATCTGACCTCACCAAACAGTTAGAATCCAAAGGTATCATTTTATTTTACAATATCATAATCAGGATTTTAGTATGTCAAGGTAAGATGACTTAATGGCTCTCAGTCAATAACGATGCTTTTCGGTCATAGCCGTTATAACAACAACTTTCAAAAACTTTAAGTGCACTTTACTTTTAACATGTATAATTTTCTTGCTACTGAAAGTAGATTGTTCTTTTTTATTTTGAAATGATATCTCTTAAATATCTTTTACCTTTGATGTTTTTTACCTTAATTGTTTTTTACCTTTAAATCTTTTATATTTGATATCCCTTACATAACAAACCTTGGTATTTGTTTTGACATTTTTCTGACAGATTACTCTGCCGAATGTTAGATAAGAAATAAAATGGGTTATCATAACAGTCTTTGATCGGTACAGGACTTTAGAAATGCGAGGAAGGTCGGAAACATAGCGAAATCATAACAACTAATAAAACTTTTCGTCTGAATTTTTGTTCCTATGCTAACAATAACTTTTAATCTACTAACAAGCTAACTCTGGGCTTCTAACCCTTTTGCCATTCAGAGCCACCATTTCGTAAGAACAACGACTCTCACTTGAGATGCAAATATCTTCAGAAGCTAGGCCTATGTGATAGCAATAATCGCAGTGAAGTCAGAGAGAGATGTCAACTGGCTTGTGGCGCATGCGCAGATTGCCCTGGCTATATTGTCGATTGTGGTACAGTTTGCATCGGGTCTGGTGAGTGAAATAATTTGATATACTCACTGATCTCACTGAGATCAAAGTAGCTCTATCTGTATCGTTTGTAACCCCTATCCATTCTGGGGTGTGACCCCTATCCATTTGTATTTGTTGATCATGCTGTTCATAGCAGGATTTTAATTGCAATATTTCTTCTTCTTCTGTTTCGAAACACCGTTGACGTCTTTCCCTGTCGAGTTACAGACACAGAGCTTTTCAATGATTAAACTTTGCAATGTTTTCTTTTATTGAGGCTATTTTGAAGTTCGGTACCGATCAAAGAATGTTGTTACTTCTTTTATGGTAAAAAGGTAGACATTGAAGGCAAAACCTTTTTATCAAGGAGAATTTGATTTGCTAAGGCCTTTCAAACTTGTGTTCTTTCAAGAATGTGACTATCAATGGCTCAATCAGTGCACTAATTGAAACAGTGTTTTACTTTCATAAGTTATGAAATTTACGAAATATATGTTATAGTATGTTTTGCAGTTCATGCATCGTAAACGCAGTAAAATAGTAAAATATGTTGAATCATAAAGAAGTTATACAGTTAAACTTAGCCGCTGCTTGAGGTAAATATATAGAAACAAAGAGAAAACACGAGAAGCATTAAATAAGGAAGAGTTTAGGTCAAGTCTATCGATATTCAATTTACTGTTTATTCTGAATATAACCGGCATCAAAACTATTTAGATTTATATTATGTTTCTTTGCAGATGTTGCTGCCTCACCACCCCCTCCGACTCCCCAAACCCCTGCCCCAACTCCACCCCCAATTCCTCCTCCAGCCCCTCCTCCAGAACCCTTACCTCCACACGAGCCATTCCATGATGCAGCTCCACCACCCCAACCACCTGCTCCTGTTCAGCTGGTGCCAGCTCATGCTGAAGCAACAGAAGTAGAACCAGCTCATTTACCCGGAGTCCATGCTCACGACGCACAAGGCCATGCCATCGTTACAACTCCCTCTCCTCACCCTGTCACCCATCCAACGACTGCCATTGCTCAGCATGTGGCAATGACGTCACATGAACTACAGTAAGTTATTTTTGTTATCAGTCTACCGCGTTAATGTACAAAATATTGCCTGTCTGGAATACTGATAATCTCTCCTTGAAAATGACTCTGTGTTTTTGGACATGAATTTGCACTGCGATTGTGGACATAGAAGATACACTACGACGACCAGTAAATTTGAATATTGCATCACTGTTGTTTTATTGTTTTTTTCTTTCAATCTCTAGTTATCTGTTTTCCTCAAGAAATTAGCTGACACTTTCAGAGTCTGAAACCTTCTTTTGCTAGGTCATCTATTAACTCCCCTCTGATTATCTATATCTTATTGGGTTTTGCTATTTCTGATGCATCCTAAATCAATTTTGTGTCTCGAATCAAATGTCCAAAATAGTTCTTTGTTTGGCTGATTTTAGTAAAGAGAGAGAGGGATTAACTTGGTTGAGAATATTTTATTAAATGACTTCCACAAATCACTTTATCAAATCTAGTCACATGTTTTGTACATCGAATCTGTTTATTGATATAAACTATTTCATCTTTACAGTCCAACTCTCCATCCTCAAGCAGCACCTACAGTTTGCCCCCCTACGGAATCGGTAGGTACGTCTCAAGCATGTAAACCAGAGGCTGCATCCTGTCCACCTCCTTGCTCACCTGAGGCTCCAGCAAGGCCTCCTCCCCTCAAGCCGGAGATCGCACCCTGTTCAGCTCCATGCAAACCTGAAACTGCACCCACACTGCCTCCTTGCAAGCCTGATGTGACACCTTGTAGCCCAACACCTAAACCAGAAACTGCACCGTGTTCTCCTCCATGCAAGCCAGAAGCTGCCCCTTGTCCTCCTCCTTGCAAGCTGGAAGCTGCACCGTGCCCTTCTCCATGCAAACCGGAAGCTGCACCCTGTCCTCCTCCATGCAAGCCGGAAGCTGCTCCCTGTCCTACCCCATGCAAACCGGAAGCTGCACCCTGTCCTCCTACATGCAAACCGGAAGCTGCCCCTTGCACTCCTCCATGCAAACCGGAAACTTCCTCGTGTCCTCATCCATGCCAACCGGAAGCTACACCTCAACATCCTCCACCCAAACCAGAAGCAGAAGTATGCCCCCGTCCGTGTAAGCCAGAACCCCCACCCTGCCCTCCCTCATGCAAACCAGTTGCTGAAAACTGCACATCGACAACTTGCCCACTACAACAGGCTGATGCTGCACACATGGTCGAACTGAATGCCAACCTAAATCACCCTGCCACCCCACCCCCTTCAAAGGTGATTACTGACTTGATCCACAACCATCCCACAGATCAGCCAAAGCTCGGTGAGGATAGCTTGCACCATCATCTTCATTCGAACACACCCACTCCACCTATGACGACTCTGGCTCCCCTTTCCGCCACCAGTGTGCCACCTGGGCATACTTTGAGCCAACCAGTGGCACCATTGGTTATCAATCCGGTACAGAATGCTCATCCAACTCAACCGACCAATGCAGCTGCTGGTGTCTGCTGTGCTCCGGGTAGGTTTCATTTACGATTTAATGTCTCCAACTTTCTTGTTTATAATGGAAATTTACTATCAGCTAGGTAAGATGATTCCAGACTTTGATGAAACTTGATCAAAAAATCTTTGAGACACAACATGACCACCCCTCCTATCCTTTATAACTTGTCTTTGTCTCCCCTCCCCTCTCCAAAATAAGTATTTACTTTGCACGTTGCACCTATATCTGCGATATAGACGTGCAGCTTCGATTCTCAAGCAGCATAGATTTAGGGATGGGCTTGGGTTCCATTGCAGTCTTTGGCAACCAGATCAATAATACATTAGAATATCAAAATAGTCTGTATTTTTTAAAAAGTGCAGTTTAGTTTTAGACATTGGGATTTATCAACTTTTTTACCATTTCTAGACGGAGTGAAAAAATGCGAAAACCCAGTTGACATTGGCCTACTGCTCGACTCATCAGCTGCTGTGAAAGGCCGTTGGGGATACATCAAGAAGTTTGCAGAGTTGTTCATCGACCACTTCAAGATGGGGGAGTTTGCTCGCTTTGGAGTCATCCAGTTCGATACGATTGCTAAGTTCCCCATCCGATTAGAAACTTATAACGATGCAGAAATGCTCAAGCTTCATGTTCGGAAACTGATGATGAATCCGTTTGGTAAGAGAAGGACTGACGATGCGTTGAAGCTGGCGAGAAGCGACCTGTTTGCTACAGCACGGAATGGAGTGAGGAAAGCAATGCTGATCATAACTAATGGTCGTACTAACGGTAGGGAGATACTGTCAATCTGTATAACTTCAAACGGGCTGGTAGATTTTGAAACTGCCTTTAAATTGAGTTTAGATCTTGAATGGTGAATTTTTATATCAAAGATCTTATGAATTGATAGAAATATCTAAATACCAAACCTCGAAGTCTGAGGGTCAGTTTTCCATGAAAGTGCTAGATACATAGAGTAGAGCTATATATACTAATTTAGTGTATATACCAAACCTCTGGATTTTTCTGTCTAGAGAAGAGAGCTAAACTCTTCTTTTAGGAAGCTTCCTTATACTTATTACTATTAGCAGTCAGAACGCACCAGATATTCACGATAGTTACTGGGATATTTGCTCTGATTAAGTTCCATAGCCATGGTTTAGCGGAAGAAGATTTGAATTTTGCAAAGAACCATTTTATTGGATCATACTGTTACTAGATTTATGCTATCGCATCTTCAAGGTGAACACGGATGGGTCATGTGATATGCTACAATTCAATTCAACCAGCCTTGAAAATTCTCTGCGTGGGGTTTGGTGGGCCTAAATATTTGATCACCAGAAAACATCGTAACTACTTCCTCAAGATTACTTAAAATGGACAAGAAACTGAGAAATAAATCATTTGATTTCCATTTCTCATTAACGAGGATATTTTGAAACCAATCTTTTTCACAGAGATTCAACTTTTCGTGCCTTTCCACAGCAAGTTGTTAATAATGTTTAATTGAACTGAATTACCACATGCAAACTAACCAACTAAGAAGCAATCCTTGTGCTCCTTTGACTCAGGTTATTCGCTTTAACTTCCTTATGATATCCATTTTCCTTGATTTCCTTATGGTTAAAGAACACCCGGTCTTACTTTCAACCACTCAATTTCTCTTCTATCCAATCCTACAGGTGATGACCCAACCATTAACTGGAGTCAAATGATCGTCGAACCCTCTCGTGAAATACAAGAAGGGGGCATCGAGGTATTTGCTATCGGGGTGACTCCCCATGCGGCAGGCGAAGAGCTTCGTGTCATGGCCACAGATCCAGACACTCAGCACGTGTTTCGAGTGCCGACGTTCGACCAACTGCAGACTGTTGCAGAGCCTATTGCTTCTAGAATATGCCACGGTACTGTTTGATTTTATATTTTGTGTGTTTTGACAATGTTTAATCGTATTTTTAGGATTTATGAAATTTGCAAATATTGGTAAAAATATTTCGACTCCACATTTAGATTGAGAACTTTAATTGGGATTGGTCAATATTTTTATGAAAAAATATCTTGACTAGAAATGTTATTTTGGGCAATACAAATTGATGATGAAAAGGACTAGAAGAAGTGTGATAATATTTAATCAGAAATCAAATGCTAAGATTTAACACTATACGCCCCCCCCCTCCCATATAGGCTGTTACTCACACATTCACACACAAAATTTTGACCTTTCATGGATTCATGTACTTTAAAATTTCATTTTCACGCTTGATTCACCTTAATTTTTCATCTTAACTCACGATATCACGCATTGAAAATCAAATCTCTTGATTTCATGCACTAAAAAATGGTAAATAACGCATCAAGCAAAATATGGGGGACCCTTTTTATTCTTTCGTACTTTCCGCTAGACAGCCTCCGAGATATTCTAATTGGCAAAAATATTTAGAATATTCCCAAAATGATTTGTTTTTGGATTTTCATCAGCTCTTCTATTTTGGCAGTTGAAATCCATGTTTTCAGTCATGTTTGGTTTACCTTCAAATCACAAATACGTTATCACAAATACATGATTATATTCAAGTTGAATATCTCTGTACGCTGTTTTAAATGTTATAGACCTCTAGATCTCATGATAATAGCTTTATACATCCACCCTCGTTTAATATGCCATAGCATTTTGTACGGCATTTCATAAAATTCTTTGTACAAAACTTCTTCCGAAACAGAATAAAAGTAGAGACAATGAAACTCGAGGGGTAAATCACTTCTTCGAGAAAGGTTTATCTAAATTTTACAGACCCTTAGAGGGCTCTAGAGATTTTT
The DNA here is from genome assembly GCA_963924455.1 of Pelagia noctiluca. Lineage (NCBI taxonomy): Eukaryota > Metazoa > Cnidaria > Scyphozoa > Semaeostomeae > Pelagiidae > Pelagia > Pelagia noctiluca. Next base: position 3,407,329 of record OZ004325.1, on the reverse strand, counting down.
AAGATTCTTTGAGCTATTCCAAGACTTTCAAAACATTTCAAGATTTCTAAAGATTTTTGGTCAATGTTCGAGATTTTTGGAGTTATGTAACCCTCGATGAAATTAAGGCTCTCTACCGGGAGCTCCAAATTCTAAAACAACAGAAAGTTCTTCCAATCGGAGTGAATTTGAAAATTATAGATATATTGAAAATGGATTTCAACTGCCAAAAATTATAAACTGTCGAAAACTCACCATTGAGAAGGGGAGAAGAAAAGTTCACATAAGGAATTTGAACTTGGGACCGTCCAAAAATTCTCGTTGTGAATGGAAACGATTTGGTACGATTTCGTTACGATTTTGCTTTTATTTGAGACAATTTTCGAAGTTAATGCTTTTTAAACGGTCTTATAAACGATTCCAAAGATTAAAAGCCTTGCTTAAAATGTGTTAACTTTTCTTCTATCTCAACTACACTTGTAAACGAATTTGCAACGAAAATTTGTAGACAAGAACTTATAACGATTACTTGTTGGTTTTCCTATTGAATTGATGTGGAAGCAAATTAAATTTGAATGATCATTTTTTCTGAAATGAATTTAGTCAAATCACCCATAAACATGGTCACTCGGAATGTTAATGTTTATGATGAATGAATGATCCAAAATCAACTAGATTTCGCAATATTTCCTAGCAATTTGTTTAACTTGATATAACATTATTTTAGTTATTCAGTTTAATCGAATCAACCCAATTTCTCGTGTTTCATAAAAGGGTTTAAGAATAATGCTGCATTACTGCAACAGCTAAATTCATCTGACTTAAAACAATATTTAGTTTGGTTTGTTAGTTTGTGTGAAGAAGGTAAACCAAAGATGACGTCATTGTGAGATAGAGCATAACCACTAACCTACTAACCAGGTAACCTTTAACCTTTTTCTACTAATAAAATTCTAATCAGATATGCTGTTGATAATGGCGTAAGAGGGGCAACTAGGGTTTATGTCTTTGATAGGTACAGAACTTCAGGATGGCAAGAAAAATGTGAATCATCGCCAAGCTAAATAACTACTAAAGCTTCTTTTCTGAGACTCATCAGAGAAGTAGCTTTATTAGAAAGATAACGAAAATGAAACCTGCTAATTGTTATACCGTAGAGGTGTATTAAGATTTGCCAAACAGAAGAAAAGTGCACGATATGATATTTTCTGGATCAGCATCATTATGCTTTAAATAGTTTGTATCAATCAGCGTTGTATTTAGTTTAAGCTTTGTAAAGCCAACCTTCAAAAAATCTAACATTATCATTATCATATTATTGATATTCACGAGGATAGACTGCAATGGTTTTATATGGTTCAGGTGCTCTAACGGGTGCAAATCATGATCCTTGGGGAGGGGTACTCCAATTAAGGCCTGATAGGGGGTTATAATATTATTTCTATTGTATTGAGACTTTTGATCGATTTATTTGAACCATCATTATTTTTTTAGGTTGGAGCAATATGCTGTCAAGTGGATCAGGTGGTATTCACTTAACAAGTGGTGGGTTCATTGCACATCCAACTGCAGCACCCCTTTATCGTCCGACCGGACCATATGGTAAGCATTTATTTGCATACATTAGCATAGGTTGCATACATTAGCATACATTAGCATTTGTTTGCATACATTTGCATACATTAGCATTTATTTGCGTACATTAGCATAGGTACGTAAGTCTAAGAAATTCGACCATTTCGAGATTTTACCGTGCAAAATCTTCAGACTGAGTTTGATTACAGTAGTCCTAGTCGAGTGTTTCCATTGCACGATTTCGCATTGCGAAGTCCCTGAAAAATGAATGGTTATTTCCTCCTTTTTTCAAGACAAAGACATTGCTTAGAGGGATTCTTATCGTAGGAGCTGAGCTTGAACTTTTAAGTACCCTTACGCACTTTTGCCTGATAGTGCTGGTATTTGCAAAGGGAACTCCTTTTCCTTGTATGTAATTGCTAGGTATTTGACGAATTTTTCAAACGCTGTGCCACTAAATAGGATCTTTGTATTCTCTTACAGTATTTTCTTTGACGAGGGATCTACTCACTCGTCAAGCACATATGAAATATAAATTTTTTTCTCTATGCAGGGTGCCCAGTGAAGTATGCTAAGATCGGTTGTTACAGTGATGACGGCAATAACCCCCGGCCCCTGCCAGAAGAGTTGTTTACAGATCAGAGTCCCACATCTCCCGTCTTCACTGGCAGACGTGTTGACTTCGATAACTGGGACAAGTATCTACCCGATGTCGTTTGCAGATGTGCAAAGGAGGCTGATAAAAGAGGATACCGTTTATTTGGCTTGCAGTTGTTTGGTAAGTTGCTTCGTTTCAAATTACAAACAAGTCTCATAAGTAGCATGGACATGTCAAGTTATTAACAATGACTGCGTTTCGGTTTATCCTAAGACGAAGCTCTGTGCATAAATGTAAAACGTAAGGTATAAGATTTGCGAAGTAAAGATAAAAAAACTCTGCATCTCTATAAGCCAGTTTCGTCGTTGCCTACTCATCAGGAGATGTACTCTGCAGTTTTATGCACAAATGTACTATGCGGCTACTTGAATTTCTAGCTATCCTGTCTGTCTATCGGTTTCCCTTAATGGAGTACTTAAGACGTATTTTCTGAGGCAATTGTAGAGTCCAGAACACTGTTCAACCTTTCTCTGGTCGAAACTTCCAGTAGCCGATCCTCACTAAGGTTAAGGTTATATTCTAGAAAGGTTTAGTTATTTGCATTCACAGGCAAAGTATACTTATTTTACCAAATAATCCTAAAAGTATCAAGAAAGACTTTAATGCAGCTAGAATTTACCACTTAACGATGCTATTGAACTGTAATTTCATATCATCTAATATAGTATGTTTGAATCCTTCCTTAATTTCTCAGTTTTTTCTATTTTTCCTCCGTCCGGTTAATGACGATACGATCGTTATGGTTTTCTTACTCTCGGCAATTGTAGACTTTACATCATACGATCACGAAAAAAGAAACTAGACTCTACATCTTAACAAGCCTGTTTCCGACTGCACCAACGTAATAGGATGTACAAATTTAAAGCGAATGTAACTACAAGGACCCATGATTTTAGAAATAATTGGCAAAGAGTTTTTTCCAAGCAACTATTCGTTGGATTTGATCAGTTACAGACATTTCGGTTATAGCTGCAACTCAGATGCAAAATCGTAAAATTATTCCATACCTCTAATACCAATGTAGGACGTTTCCATAGAACCACCAAGTATAAATAATAATTCTGCCTTTAATCTGTGCATTTATTTCGAATCAGGCTCTTGCTGGTCGGGAGCCCAAGCGGGGCTTACATATGCAACTGATGGTGAAGCTGACCAAGAAATGTGTATCACACTTGGATACAAGAAATGTGAAGCAACCGATAAAGTTTGTGTTGGAAAACAAGAAACTAACTTTGTCTATGCTATGGACGATGAATCTAAAAGGTTTGCTTTTAATTTCAATTTTCTTTCCTCTTTAATTTCTTTTCTCTGACAACAGTGGCCTAGATGAACATTTTTGGGCTATTTAGAATACTACCGAAAGGGTTTTTTGTGGCATATTGCTATTAGATTACCCTAGATCTTCGCTTGGTTAGGCAGTTTATGTTGAGAGCAGTTTCTTCTTTAACAATGGTATTGTTTCTCCTCTCTCGATAATCGCCCACTTGTCTATTAGTGCCTGAGAAATATATCTAAGGATGCCCGTTCGGAGAACGTTTAAATTACTTTCTATATCATCAGTTATCAAATAATTAATCATCAACCGTTCAGTTCTTTATTAATGTTTTTTCTTGGGGAAGAACTATTGAACTATTAAAGGAAATGGTCCCTTGCTAGCATAAACCTAAAAAAGACTAAGGCATTTACAGAAGTTTGATATACAATTTCTATTCAGGCTTGTCCTTTAACACGTGTTGTCTTATCTTTTTCAGAAGTAACATTGCAACAAGAAGGCAAGATTGAGAAGATTTATCACCATCCTTGTAAAAGTCAACAGGCGTTGACATTTCTAGATGCCCACCTACACACTCGCAAAGTAGATGGAACAGCGCCAGTAAAACAAGGTACAACAAGCAAAATGGGTTGTATTTCCGAATTGGAAATGGTCACTGTAGGGCCGCTGATCTGAACATTGGAGTCGAGAAATGTTATCGCAGATACGATGCGAGACTTTGTTATCAAATGTAGCTCTCCGATACGAGTTTATTTGTTTTCACTGCAGTTCTGATCCTAAAGTCACCCTTTGAGAATCCATTCTTTTGATGGTATTATGTTATTTCCTTTGGCATACTCTGACGCAGGAAAATGCGACACTGAATTCAAAGTATTTTCCCCAGAGCGGGCTCAAGAGATTGACCATATGTTCTAAACTGCAGTGAAAACAACTCAAATTTCGTCACATCGGATCCGAGTATCAGAGCTGGGTCCAGCATCCTTAGAAACGGGGGGTGTGATAAATATATCTAAGGATAATGTCAAGTATTGAAGTAATTGTATTGTTGCTCTGCAGAAATAGGGGATGGGGCGTACTCCCCTTGTATTCAGCCCTGGTAATGTAATAATTGAATGATGAGATATTTCCCGAATAGCGTTTCAAAAGGAGTCCATCGTTAAACTCCTATGACGAGTTGTTAAACTTTTTTTAATGTTCAATTAAATGATTTCAAACCATTTGGCTAGCTTCGACAAACTTTTTTTACAAATATTGTTGCAAATAATGCGTTTCACGATTGTTTCGCGAATAATGTGTTGCAAATAACGTGTTTCGATTGTCTTCCATGATTGAGTGAGTATTGAAATGAAAGAAAAAGCAGCAAAACTGTTTTCAAACAATGAGTGAAAGTCAGGTCGGGGGCTCCCAGAGGCTTCCAGTCCTAAGGGAGTCAAAATCATTGTGAAACACTATTGAATTTGCTGCTTTGAAGATTTGCCATACATATTTGAGGTGATTCATAAAACAAAATGCGTTGAAATCTTAAAGCAAGTTGTGGAGTTTATTTAGGCCTAAACTTCAATTAAAATAAACTCAAATGAAATTAGTTTGCAAATAGGAAGGATAAAGTTTTAAATATTTTTCAAACGTCGAACGTCGGGAATGTAACCACCGACTTTTTACTTCTTGCTCGGTAAAAGTAGATGTATCTTATTCTGGTCAATAAGGCAAAGAAACAATCTCGAGGTACATCATTTACTTACTATCTATGTAGTAAATTCCTTAATTTCATTATATCTCATATGCTTTCTCTAATGATTGAAAAGTACCCACATTTTGGCCCTAAATTATTTCCTTAAACCAGTCAAAGGGCCCTGATTTGTCAAAAGACAAATATAGGTAAACTATAAATTTGACAAATTGCGAATTTTTTCAAATTGCTAGTATCGGCTAGCGTAAACCAGTTAGCTTTTCTTATTTTCTTTCTCTAGCTTAGATGTAGGACTACCTTGTCGGCCCTTTTTACGCCGGCCCTAATTCCGCCACCTCAACAATCTGCTTTAACGCCATTTAGGGCCGTATTTTACGCCGGACAAAGACCAAGGAAAGAAAAAATTCAAAACTATATTTTACAGACGTGTTTTATCCTTTGAAAAAGATAAGAAAGTAGCTACTATCATGAAAAAATTAGTCAATTACAATCGTCTCTTTCGCGGTGCATTCTGTATCTACCTCTTCGTACGACTGCACTTCGATGGCGTCTTTTTCCACTTCATATTCACACTGCTCCTCCCTAGTCTCATCTCTCAAATCATTGACATGTATAAACACTTAAAGGAATCTAAAGAGCTCATTCTTTATGGCTTTAGGAAGGCACACATTACTGAGGCAGTTACCCAAGCCTCAAACCTATCCCATTTGTGCGAAAACCCATTTCAGGACAGGGACGTAGCCAGAGGGGGGAGCTGGGGGAGCCGCGGCTCCCCCCCTTGGAAGAAAAGTTTATACATATTGTGTGTTGTTATCAATTTTTATGGGTTTTTATCCACAAGTGAATGCTCAAAGTGCTTAGCGGCTCCCCCCCCTTTCAGAGCTTCTGGCTACGCCCCTGTTTCAGGACATAGGCATATGATTTAGTAACTGTTAAACTAAAGAACACTAACTTTGCTATTCTATAGTAGTTTACTTTCTGTTTTGTTGCTGCTTCTCTTCTAATTTTGGTTAAATATACATTACTATATCCAAATAAAGCCTAAAATGAGATGCATGTCAGCAAAAAATATAATAAAAAATTAACGCCGCTTTTTGAGAAAATTTGTAAAATTTTGGCCCTTTTAACGCCGGCCCTTTTTACGCCGGCCTTTATTCCGCCGCAGGACGAAAATTAACGCCATTTTGGGCCGGCGTAAAAAGGGCCGATAAGGTACCATTAGTTTCGGGCGAGGAGCTTTAGTAATTAGCAGGTAATAATGTTTTTCTCACTATCTTAATGGAATTCTATCAAATCACCAAAGTGAATACAAAAATAGGCCTATCCTAGCTGATTGTTAGTTTTGTAAGTGTTTTCAATTTTATGATAAGTGTCTTTTTTAAAGCTTCAGAAATAAGGCTAGGCATTATATTCCATGTTAATTGTTGTTTACAATTCTTTGTGATTACATATTGCATCCAGTATCAGAACTCAAAACATTAATCTTTCAAGACTTTAAGAACCTTAGAACTAAAACGAATATATTCAGTAATGCCTCTCTGCCCTACGTTTCGCATCTTGCACACTGATCTCAAAATAAAAAGGCCAGGACGAAAACTCGGACTCTCGGACTTCTCGGACTTCTCGGACTTTCATTTTTCGATAAAAGTCCGAGAAGTCCGACAAGTCCGAGTTTTCGTCTTCACGACCTCGCGATGTTAGGTGTCATAAAATTTTGAAAAGTCCGACAAGTCCGGGTTTTCGCATGGTTTTGTTTTGTTTTTATTTCAAAATCTACTACGGCTCAAACAGTACTTGCTGTTTCGCACTGTAGTGTAGCGGGGCTTTTACCTGTCTTCAGCGGCAGAAGACTCTTCTATATCTTTGTACATTTTTTATAAGAAACTGAACTGGCATGATAGCATCGTGCTAACGAATACTTCAAAAGGCTTGCTGTATCGTTTGTAGTTGTAAGTTTTGTTAAGGAAACCCAATTTTACGCTAGGCCTCACAGAGTTGTACTTTCATTGCGCTGTTGTTAGTTCTTATAAAAAAGGGTGTACTAGTCACAACAGCGTTTATACAGAGACGTTATTTGTGGTATTCACTTAAATGCACACAAGAATTGAATGTTTTAAGAGCGCTTGTCTGCTTAGGATTAGTTTTCTTCTTCCACGGAAAAGAGCCCTTTGTAACACAATACTTTATTTATACTGTCCTTGTCATTGGGCAAGGCGTATTATTCTATTTTCTGGGCCTGAAAAGCCTATGGACCCTATGAACCACAGCCCTGAAAACCTTCGAGGTAATTTTTACTACAGTACATCCTCGATTATCCGAACAGGTTGAACTCAAATTTTTGTTGGGCCGTTCGGATACGCAAAAAATTCGGATAATCGAGGAAGAACATTTTACCTACTAAACTTGCTATAAAGGTTATTATCATCGTCCTGAACAGTCAGAGGATGCTTAAACTGAATGCAAATTGAAAAGCTTGGCAAACGGAAAGACCAACAAGAAAACTAAGGCAACAGTTTTTTGTAAATTTCAACAACGATTTGTAATAACGTGTTGTTGAAGCTCCTTGATAAATAAAATGTGTTATTTTTGAGCTTCCGTTGGATATGACTTTTATATTGGGCAACAGTTTGAGCAGACAACGGATATTTCGATTGGTTTTTCAAGAACTAGTTTGCAAAAAAAATTTTTAATGAAAACTTTTGGCGTTCGGATAATCGAGGTTCGGATAATCGAGGTTCGGATAATCGAGGATGTACTGTACCACAAAATTTTAGTCAAAACTGCACACAATTCGATGCTACAATTGTTTCGCCAAAACAATGCAACAGAATCATGGTACCTGCTGCAGCAAGGTTTACCAATTCCGACCGTCATCCAGGGCACACCCAAAAGCACCAAACTTGCGTATTACACGTTTTTTATAAGAAACCGGTTTATAAGATCCCCAGTACTAAAATCAAAACATTTTAAGAAAGGTTCAGAATCAAACCTTACCTAGTCAAGAAACATTACCTAGCTACAGAGACGTCGGAACCGGGGGCAGCAGGGGCGCAACTAGGAATCTTGGAGGGCAGGGGTTTTAGCCGCAAAAAAGGGTAGGAAGGACTCTAGTAGGGGTCAAGGGGGCAGGAACCCCGGAAAGTCCTGAGATTTTGACATTTCTGAGGCTTTAAAATGGCTTAGAATCCTTCAATTTCTCTTTGAAATGGGGAATTCAGAATGATTAGCCTGACGAAAATAGGGCAAATTAGCTTCCTTAATAAAAAGAGCAGGGGTTACAACCCCCACAACCCCCCCCCTTAGATGCGCCCCTGGGCACGCGCCTCAAGATTTTCCAAAAAAATAAAATGCCTCTTTTTCCATAGGAAATAGTACCATTTTCACAAATCCTACGTATTTGAAAGTGTCCATCTAAGTAGTTGAAAAGTGCGCTTCGTGTCCCCGAGTTTAAGATGCTTCTTACGTCCCTGCTAAGCTAGAAAATAGTACATCTAAAGCCTATCGTTGCCTGATTTATTGCTGACACATTTTTAACATCAGTTCTTGTTTTCGAAAATTTATAAATATCCATTTTGTTGAGCATCATCATCTGACAATATCTTATTATTAATTGCTTACATTGAAATAAGAAACTTTTAAGAAACTTTTAGTACTAGAAACTGGTGAAAAATTAAGATACTTTAGTCCTAGGTACGGAGCTATGTTTCTTGTAAGAAAGTCTATTATAATTCTTCTATGAAATAAATACAACCAAACCATGCGTTGCTTTACAAATTCAAACGACTTCTCGGACTTTTCAAACTTTTATGACGCCTAACATTGCAAGGTCGCGAAGACGAAAACTCGGACTTCTCGGACTTCTCGGACTTTTATCGAAAAATGAAAGTCCGAGAAGTCCGAGAAGTCCGAGAGTCCGAGTTTTCGTCCTGGCCAAATAAAAACTTCATTGAAACGATCAGTGGCCAGGCCGGTGTCTCGCGATAAGTAGCTAGACAGCAGCAACAACAATTTATCAAGCAATTCAATTCAATAATATTTGCTTCCTTTCGTAATAATTCTCAAAGCTTCAGTCATACCAGTCCTCGGCCTACATTCTTGCAACAACTCTAGTTGGTTTCCTGTCACCTGTGTGGAACATCGAAGAATGTTGGGTAACCTGCGGAACTCGCCACTGGTGAAAGCTGGAATCGTTGATGTAGGCATCCAATGGGTTTTATGGGCAATTGCTGCATACTTCCAAACCGAGGTGTTCTATGATCTTGCTGGATCGTCAACATTCCTTTTGCTGGCATGGCTGACTCTCAATTGGGCGGGGACATTTCATTTCAGACAAGTGGTGCAAACTCTCTGTGTTTCTGTATGGGCCTTGAGGCTTGGTTCTCACTTGTTTATCAGAATCCTTAATGATAAAGGCATTGACAAGCGCTTCAACCGAACAAGAAGCAACCCTGTGAGATTCTTCATCTTTTGGACAGTGCAAGCAGCTTGGATTTTTATCACCCTCGCCCCATCCATGATTTTGAATTTGCAGCGCCGTGACCAAAGAATGCAACTCAGAGACTATCTCGGTTGGTTCTTATGGTTGGTTGGTTTCCTTTTTGAAGCCACAGCCGATCATCAGAAGACCTTGTTCAAGTCAAACCCCGAAAACAAGGGAAAATGGATTCAATCAGGGCTTTGGAGCATCTCAAGACACCCCAACTATTTTGGAGAAATCACACTGTGGATGGGGTTGTGCATTTCTGCATCATCCGTGTTCAGTGGCAAAGATTGGCTGAGTGTGGGGTCTCCCTTGTTTGTCATGTTCCTTTTGACTAAAGTCAGTGGCATCCCACTGCTTGAGAGACAAGCAGACAAGAGGTGGGGTAATCTTTCTGAGTATCAAGACTACAAGATGAACACAGCTGTACTAATTCCATTTTTGTGGTAGAATTAGTTTTAACACCTTATTAAGTATCAAGTTGATTTAAATGTAGCTATGGTATCAAGTTGATTAAAATTCATTTCTTAGATTGATTGTTATTTCTTAGTCTTTTCAACTGCCACAATTGGTTTGTTACCAATGAAATAAAACCTGCATTTTCATACTGGCACAACTGTTGCTTAGCACCTTCTTCACCCTCAAAAAACACATTTTGGGAATCTACCCTTGCTTTCAGAGAAGCATTCAAATATTTCTTCAAATATCGATGGAAACTATCACAATCTATTCCTAGTAGGGAAAATCCCAAAGATAAAGGAAATTAGCCCCACCAATGAGGGATTAATTTCTGATAGATCTAGTTGATAGGTGGAATTCCTAAACTTCAAAAAGTTGCACATGTCTACATTCTGAGGGCAGCAATACTGCATGCATATGTGGGTATTTGAAATTATTCCAAACACATTGCAGAGACTATGAAACGATTTATATTGCAACGCTTTGCAAAACTTGAAGATTTGTTTGTTCAATTCAAATATCTGTTTATTTATTCCATCAATTTTTTCAACAAATTTGCAACATTGAACAAAGGCTGCATAATTGAATGCTAGAATAAATTCTACAGTTTTCCAATGTCGAATTGTTCATGTAAATGACATGCTATACTGTTAGTACAGGCATAAGTACTAAAAACAGTTACAAGTATGAAGATTCTACAATTTATGTCTGGTTTTAATATAAATTTTGACATTCCTTATAATAATACTATATAATAATGATGTAACTAGTGTCCATTGAAAATTCATTCATTCAAGGTAGATGGCCCCTAATTCAAGAAGATTGTTTTAGTTTGTATTTATGCCTCAAACTGCAATATTTATCGAGTATCTGCCACAACAATATGAAAGATATCATCTGTTATAATTTTGAGATAACTTATTTTTATTTATGAAGTTTAGTAGTGTCCCACATATTAGGAACACTGATACGAGAAACCCTAATCTAAGAAACAAGGATCTGATTTATTTCTAATAAATAACTACCCTTATAATAAGAAACAACTATTGATTTCAATATGAAGGCCCCAGACCTGATATTGAAGATGATATCTCTTAAAGGCAGGACACTACTGTACTACAGTTTAACAACTTTTCTATCAGGATCCATCTACCTTAACCTTAACAGTTTAATTTTGTAAGACCACCTTATAAAAATATTAGAAAATCAAATCCATAATATTATGTGCTTTTTCCTTTGGTCTTTTTCTCTGAATATGCAATCAAAATTCTCAGTGATGCATAACCCATAAGAAACGTCTGGCCAATCCATTTTATTGTTGCACTCTGCGATAGATTCAAGGACCTGAAAGAATTATCAAACGAAGTTGCAAAAATGTTGGCCAATAATAAGTCAAGAAGTGAACAGACCGTAGTATCATAGGATTAAGGAATATTAGTTAATAGAATTTTAAGCTTTTGCTTATGAAAAGCCAATCAAGTTGGGAAGTATAAAAATGAAAGATGGATGCACAAACTGATTTTTTAAACTTCATTATGCCAAATTTTAAAAAGTACATCCTCCACTTAATAACAATTTACTGAAAATATTCACCTACAAATGCTCAAAATTGAAGCTGTAGCTCATAATCTAGAAACCTGACAGTGGAACCCTATCAATATGGCCACCAAACAGCCACATTGACACTTTACAAATATATTACAATGAGTCCTAAGATGTATTTTGTGACATAAGTGGGCATTAGAGAATGGGATAGCGTCTTAGAAGAAATTAGTCTTTAGTAAAAGAGATGTATTGCGTTACCTGCAGATGTGGTGTGCATAAATTGATTCAAAAATATGTGCCAAGACTGATGCAACAAAGCTGAAAAAGATCAAAATACCTCCAGGAGACTTTTTCAATAAAATCTTAAATATTCTTTACTTAAGAGTTTAGAATAGAAACAAGAAAGGAGACTGGCTCTCTGTTACTCAAAATTTCATGCTCACGCAATCATCAGACAGACTATTATGAATTTATATCCTGATTTTACTGAAATTTATTTACATGGGTTGGTTAAAACAAAGGATTTAATTTTAGAATTAGAGTCAATTACCTACTTACTACTACTTAAGAGTTTATGTTCCTGTAAGAATACACAAGTTAAAATTTACTATGAAAATTGCTCTTTCCTTGGGAAGAAAAGTTCTAAAAACAAATTAAAATCTGCTGTTATTCATCAAATAAAAAGTTACACCCCCCTATTTCTCTAAGATCCCCTGTGCCAATTCATTCTACTCTTTCAACCCCTTTTTAATTTTGAATGTTTTCATGGTGCTGTGAAGTTACCACAACTACAGCCATAGAACCTAAATTGAAATTAGTTATTTTTATCAATATTGAAACAAATATCTGAGAAAAAGTTACAAAATTACCCTAATCGAAGAAAGGGCATGTAGTTATCTGTAAGGAATAAAAGTCGTCTTCCTGGCCCTCCAAGGCCTTCAAATGGAAAGATATGAGTCTGGAAGCATACAACCTTCAACAGAATGAGAAAAAATTAAAGTAAATTTACACTCAATGTATTGATGTGATGATGTGCTGCTTAGAACAGACAACTTTGGAAAAACTGACAAATGTTTTAATGATAATTTGGGAACAGATGGTCGGATTTGAAAGTTTTAATAATTACTATCACATTTGCCTATTACTGTTGCACTGTCTTTTGAGTATCATTTGGGAGCTAAAGCCTTCCATTCTCTAAGGCTCTGCACCCCATGATCACATTTTAGGCACCTAGCTAGGTCAACCTGCTAGGGATGCAAATATTGTTCAGTAACAATGGGAACAGAGGAGGATGTGCATTAGAACAATGAGATCTACAATCATTTGGGGGGCAATGTCCTCTGTGTCCTGGCGTAGTTATCCACTCTTCTCCCGCCTCTCGACAGTAGTGCTTGAGCTTCGCTCCAGGTTTAGCCTGATGTTTCTTATTTTTCGTATATCTAAATTTCCTCAGCTATGATAACTCTCTACTGAGCTTTGAGCTTGCTTATGGATTGAAGGTGTTACGGATAGAATAGTCGTCTGTTGCATATAAAATCAGTTGTTTTAATACATATACACGTTTTTTTTTTATAAGAAACTTAGCTTGGGTCCTAGTACTAAAAGTTTCTTAATTTTTCACCAGTTTCTAGTACTAAAAGTTTCTTAAAAGTTTCTTATTTTTAGATACGCACTTAACATCAAATTTTGCACTTTCCCTCGTATATTTCTATATATATAAAACAGAACTGTTTGTATGTATGTTTGTATGTATGTATGTATGTATGTCCGCTTAAAACTCAAGAACCAATGAACGCACAGTAAAATTAAAGGTATCATTGTAACCAGAATTTATCTGGGAGTGTCCTTAGCTGAAAATATTCTACAAATCTTTTAGAAATAAAGGAGGAGAAGCAAAAACGTGACGAGTAGTTGAAATAAAATGCGTTGGAATATGGATTTCTTGAAGCCATTGTGACGTAAAATCAACTACCAGTCTTTGGTTGCATTTCGTTTTCAGTTTGGTTAGAGACATACAAAATCAATTAAGTTTGATCGAATGTGACGTCAAATTTATGTACTGTCTCCATGGTAGAATTAGTTGTTATGAATGTTATCTTAGTTGCCATAGAAGTAATTGTACAAATAGTACAAAATCTATGAATACGGGGCGCGAAGCGCTGAGGAAATGGACATTACGGAGTGCTAAACACTGTGAAAGTGGATACCTGCAAGGGTGAGCAGAATCTAAAAATAAAAGGCGCGAAGCGCTGAAGAAATGGATAGGACAGACAACTGTCTCAAAAGAAGTATTTGAATGCTGATGAAAGTTATATTAGTTGGTATAGAAGTGTTCTTTCAAATTTGGTAAAAACACAGAATTTATGAATACGAGGCGCGGAGCGCTGAGGAAATGGACGTAGCGAAGTGCAAAGCACTGAGAAAGTGGATACCGCAAGGGCGCGCAGCGCCCTGCGGTAGACGCTAGTCTTGTATTAAAGCGAAACCCACCTACTAATACAAGTAGACTCAAGATGCTATACATAGACCTTTAACATGTTCCTTTAAATAAAAACGTGTAGCAAACTTAAATCAAGCAAAAATGTATTGTTGACATGTTACTTTCCGCCTCAGAAAGTCCCATTATTTTATTTTGGAGTTTCTTAAAGATATTGATGTAGTTCTAAAAGTTTCTTAAATTTTTGGGGCTCTAGTACTAGGTTTCTTATAAACCTGTTTCTTATAAAAAAAACGTGTAAAACAGTACAATATTGTCATCGGCAAACTGGAGAAACTTATTGATTTTCATCCATAACAAAGGCACTAACTTTATTTAAAGGAGACAAATTAAATTTCTGTGTGATAGCTTTGTTCTAGAGATAAACAGTATTGAATCTTTAATTAGTGATCCATTTCTGTCACCTTACACAGAAAAGCCTCTTTAGGAAATTTTTGAGTTATAAGCCATTTTAGGCTCTTAGAAATGGCAAAATCTAGGAAAATTTCCCGGTGGCTTTGCGCCCGACCCTTACCTAGGGGACTGGGGGGTGCAGTCCCTAGACCCTTAGCTGTTTCAGGCAATGATCTTTGGTCTACATGCCTACATAACACATGCAGCGTACCCCCCTTTACAAATTTAAAAAACTTTTTAAGCCTAGTGCGCCCCGAAAATCCAGAATTTCCCGGCCCATAAGAGTTTCCATCACCCCCTCCTGATGCTATATATAATTGATGGCTTTTAAATGTGTAAACAACCTTGTAAAAATAAAACTGACTCGCTGAATTGCAAAGAAAGATTTTACCTCATAGAGTCCAAGTCCCATAATGATAACGAAATAGAAGAGAACCGAGTTCCTTTCAAAGAAGTCATCTTCGTCTCTGTTAGTACCAGAAGATTGCAAGTTGGGAGACCTTCTCCTTACCTCCATTTTACTGCGATGTTCAAGTGATAAAATGAATTGAATTGAATTGAAATTTGATAGTGCTACTGTGACGTCACTTTTCCCGTTCTAAGCCAAAAGCGGGAAAACTAAACAAGGGGCGGACGGGATAAAAGAAGGACAATCTTGTAAAAACACCAAAAAGGAAGAGCAACAAGGCTGTTGGAGTTATAGCAAGTATTTTCTTGCATTTTGTTATCTAGTCCTCTTGAAAGGTAAGGTATAAAGGCAGTATAAGTGTAAGCTAAGATCAGAACAGCAGATAGGTAGGCCTAAATTAGAGCTAACCTACAATCCCCGCCAAAAGTTTTCGAACACAGCATGATTTTTAGAGTTTCCTACCTTTTGCTCTTCCCCCCCCTTTACAATGTTGTTTCTGATAACAAAAATTAGCCCAGTAACATTCAGCTAGTGTTTGGTGTACTTTCATAAAGTTCGTTTTGAAAACAAGATTGTTTTGATGGGAAGAGGGGTTTAATTGGAAATAAAATGCTAGGAAAGCTAAAAAAGTAGTTATTTGTTGAGGAAAACAAGGGTGTTCAAACTACTTTTGCCAGGGATTGTGCATCATGAATGCCATGTGATCCATCATCTTCAATGTTCGCAGAAATTATTTTTTACAAAACACAATCAATTGTGTTTTGAACGCACTGAGTTTTCTCGTTTCCTATTTCTAAAATGTTTTGAAAGTTATTCTTGCCTTGTCTTTGCGGCTGCAAACCTCTGAAGCAAAGCTTGACAGCCAAATCACGCCCAATTGCATGGCACTTTGATGCCAGCCCCGAACAACAAAACAAGATTTGAACAACAATAATATTTTGCAGTTTCAAAGTTGGGGTGAGCAGTTATAAAACTTTTGTTGCAAGAAATTCCATGTCATGAAATGTATTCTGTGCGCGGTCTTTTGCCAAGGAATCAATAATCCCAGCCCTCTGAAATCCTTTCAAGGTTATGTCTTGTCAGTTTTGCATAGGATCATAAAATGATGTAAAACCATTTTGCCTGCATCGGCTTCTAAACACTGATTTTCAAGACAACTTTGACATGATCTGGTCCCCATCCTGAATTATGACATTTGGATAACTGCGACTGCAGGAATTTCGTCAGCAGTGGCATGCCAGAAATTAGGCCTTGGGAACACAGATATGGTTTGGGTTTTGTGGAGTTTTCACGATTCAAAGCTTTTTGTTGATTTCACTGCTGTTTCAAATTTAGATTTGTCTGCAACAATATTCTGTCTTTCTATAAGCTTTAAATCCAAAACATGAATTAGATGACTGAGATTCAAATTTACTTCTTATTCAGGAAATTGACAGGACAGAAATGGCAGGAAAAAGAGGACTTCTCATTGTCTTTGAAGGATGTGATAGAAGTGGAAAATCAACTCAAGCAAGAAAATTGATTGAGGCTCTAAAGTTAAGAGGACAAGATGCAAAATTCATGAGATTCCCTGGTACGGACACATTTCATATTTTCGCACATCAATCTAGGATGTTTCATCTCACTTTATTTGAATTTTTCAACCTTCTTCAATACTGCTGTAGAGTGACCACTGAACTAATTGAATCTTCCTTTTGAGAAACATCATAACTACTGAAGCTTTGTGTCTGACACTCATCCGAGTAGTACGTCAAAAAGAGAACTAAAAGAACAACAGGAAACTATTAAGCGATAAACAACTTGAAACGGTCGACAAGGATATTGCAATAATTGTGCAAAATATGTATAAGGTGGCCAGTTGATGTGTAAGATTTGATGTGAAGTGAAGGATGGTGAAAACATTAATCTTTTTTTGCAACAATTGAGAAAATATTGTATGATTATTGCATGTGGCGAGGATAGCTGAGTGGTTCGATCACTTGACCCTTGTTCATAGGGTCCCGGGCTGGAAACTACTTTCAGACCTGTTACAAAGTGCGCGGAGAGAATTAGCCAGCTCTCTGTAATTCTAGGCAAAAAGGCAAAAGGAATCACGAGGTGTGACCAGGAATCACGAGGTCGAGAGGAAGGACCAGGGTCACCCTCCTGCTCGATTAGTCTACCTATTCAGTGGGCCATTTGTGCTTAGCACATAAACCTATACATTACGAAGATAGAAAGCGTTTGTACCTATCGACCTATGAAATGATTATCATAACAAAAAAGGAAATAAAGTAGGTACGATATGGGAATAAACTATTTACATAAAGATACTATTTACCCCATATGTACAAGATGCTAGATTCTCTTTCATACATTATGGATCAAGCTTATTTCACCATTCAGAGAGAACCACAACCATTGGCGGTGTTGTTGGAGATTATTTGGAGAAGAAAAAAGAATTAAAAGATCAAGCTGTACATTTGTTATTTTCTGCTAACAGATGGGAATTCTTGTAAGTTGCTTGCTCTACTTTTAATTTTACTCTAATTTGTTGATAGAAAATAAGGTGAGATGGGAAAGTTTAGCTTGCATAATAATGTAAAATTATGTAGAATTATTCATATTTACGCAAAATCAAGGAAGGCCAGCAACATAATAGACCTTCAAAAATGAGTCTCAAATATCGTAAATAGCAAATTTGGTTTGAAAATATGTTAAATTTCACTGCTCTGGGCCCACTATTTAGCTTGGCTTATTCAATTATTTGCCACAGTTTAGTATTTGCAATGATGATGATTACTATTTGTAAATCTTTATGTCTGAAGTACCCTAGTGTTATCGACGACTGACCTATCTCGTGAATTCTTATTAATTGTAATAAACTTAACATCATATGCCCAAGTTTATACGAGTTGCCACACAACCAGTGCGGTGATAAACGGGAGGGCACATTGTGTCTTATGATGTTGTTTTATTTCATTTACTCTATTTTATTTGTTCTTATTTAACATTTGTCTTGCTTGCCAGTGATGGAATGGAAAAGGATTTAATAAACGGAACAACCTTGGTTGTTGACAGATACGCCTTTTCTGGAGTTGCATACACCTCTGCAAAGGTTTGTATTATTGAATTTATTTCTTTCTTTCTCAATCTTCATGTTAGTGCTAATTCTTTTTCCGAACCTTATTTTGCACTTATTTTTCATTTTCACATAACACAGTATGTATGAGAAAGAGAAAGATACCTCTCTCTGGTGCTGTCTAAAGAATGAAATATTGTAAAATCATATCAGCTGAGCTGGTTTTTTTTCAAGGAAATGCCGTGGGTCCATATAGGCTAGCCACGCTAAATATTAGATATCATCATAATTTTTATCATTATTAATATTATTATTATACACCAAGTTTCTAGATTAAATCATGAGTTTCAAATGACATACGCATGCTGATGTTTTTCTCTTGACCATTGGATCTACAATCCTTGCCAAAACTTGTTGAGGCAATCTAAAAAAACAATAATTATTTGACGCTATATTGCAACTAAGCATAATTTTCACTTGCTTTGTGTTTCGCTAAACCCTCGTTCCCCTAGTCAATGGTGTGAGGGTACAGCGCAAAGACTTTTTTCTTTGTAGGAAGTATATCAACATCGATTCAGGGGGATGCATTTTTGAGCTTGTTGTGAATTGAAAAGCACCTAATTTCTATGACTGTCGCAATCAGATTTGAAGATTGTTTATCATACGAAAATGAAACATCAACCTAGATCCATTCGGCAACTTACACGTGTGAAGGAAATTGTCTGGTGACTTAGATTGCAATTATTGCTGTAAATCTTCTTTCGCAAAATTTGCAACTTAGTTTCTGATTTGCTACATTATGGTCTTGCTTTAATATCTAAATCAGGGTGGATTTGGGAATCATTTGAATAGCTGGAGGGCTGGCCTACCTTGTGCCTAGGCAGGCTACAATAGCCCCAAGCATTGTCCCATGCATGGCTTGGGCAAGCATGACCTATTTAAATGTGTAATATTTTTTTATGTAGATGCCTTATCCTGACTCTTTTCTTGACTCCTCTGACTCAAGAGTTTCTTAACAATTGTAAATTCCTTCTTGAATCTTTCTCAAAAGTGAAAATCATTTTATATACTTCCCATTCCCAACAATAATTCTGTTTCTTTCTCTTCTAAGGGATATTCGATAGACTGGTGTAAAGGTCCAGATAGAGGCCTGCTTGCTCCTGATGTTGTATTTTATTTGGATATGCCTTTGAATGTGACGTCATCAAGAGGTGGATACGGAGAGGAAAGATATGAAACGAACTCATTTCAAAGGAAAGTTTACGAAACTTACAAAAAGTTGAAAGATGATACTTGGAAGGTAGATCATTTTTTATCTTTGCATTTTTGGCATCCTTTTTCTTTAAGTTTTTAGGAGAATCACCAAGATTACAAGCTGCTTTGAACCAAGATGAAAATAAATCAGCTCATCAATGTAATTACGGCTATTCTCTTTCTTTGGAATGGGTTTATTGTCTTTATATTATGTACATCTCCTGATGAGTGGGTAACCACAAACCAAGCTCGTGGAGATAGAGAGTTTTTGTCTTTGAGTCTCTTTCTTGGGAAACATGAAATAAAAACCACATCCCTAACTACGGTGACAATGATGGCATCAAAGAGGTCCTAAATTAACTTACATCCATAATGAACCCCTTTGGGGTGTGCTAAATAAAAAATGATAGGAAAATTGTATTTACTCCTATATTTCACTATGGTTCAGATTTCCTGCATATTCTAAAATTCTGTACCCATTGATGACCAATTTATTACAGTTTTGTAGAAGAGCTCATCCGAAGATTAATTAGTCAGGGGCGGATCCAGGAGAAATCTTGACTGCTGCTCAAATTCCTGCAAGTGACGGAATTATCAACTTTTTTATCTTTGAGAAATCCGAAATGAGAAGAAAGAAAATATACTAGGCCTAAAATCTGTCTACAGCTCGAGCAGTGATAACTGTAGCCTGGATCCGCCCCTGTAGATGACCCTCTTTTTATGGTTGAAGCAAACCTAGTTTAGAGTACAGTTTCTTGGCAGACTTAGCTCTTTTATGCAGGTTATTGCTGTAGCTATCTTTTTTTTCAATTCCTTAAAATGGAAATTCAATTCACGTCCTTAAAGGTTGAGAACTTTGTTACTCTGCATCTGTAGTTAATACCACTACCAACTAAACCTGATTTCTTCCACAGATCATAAATGCGGATAGAGACATAGATGAGATTCACGAAGAAATTGCGAAATTGACTTTGCAATTAGAAGATGCGAAATGTAATTCACCTCTTGGCAATCTATGGGTGGACTATGAATCAAAACAACAGGGTTGGTCCTTTGAATTCTGCCTTTTACTATTTTTTTTAATTTTGCTTTCTAATTCCACTGTTTGAAAAATCTGTCCGAGCCTCCGTGAACTCGCATCAAAATATAGAAAACGATTTCAAAGATGAAGGAATAGATTTCTAATATAATCAAACTTTCATGCTGGAACTATTCACCATAAAGTGGTTGGTCTTACTTTGCGAAAAACCAGGTGGACACAATGGACTCTACTGACACGGAAGCTACACTTCATGATAAAAGACAGGAATGACAAAGATATTACTCGTCATTCCTTTCATACACTATAAATAAATCAGTATACAAGATCTTCAAGATCCGGCACTACTAGGCCCTATTCATGATCATTTATTTTCCCATCTTTTATCATGAAGTTTACAAAGTCGTTTGTGGCCTCTTCGAGTATAATAAGTAACAGGAAGATCCGTTGTATTACAAAAAGGGCTTATTTTTCTAATTTGAACTTTGAAAATGGAATTATTGATCTCTAAGTGCTTTAGCTCCGGGAAATCAGAAATTTTGGGATCTAGTTTATATCACGTTAATTGTGAATTATATATCTTGAGTTTTAACAGTCTAGTCTGATCATTATTCTAAACAAAGCAAGCTAATTTTGAAAACAGTGCTTCAGCTTAATGTAATGTGCGGAAATCTGCATCTGTAAATTTGATACGAAATATAATAGAACTAGATATGCCTTTGATAGAAATAATATCTTTCAGATGAAGGTGTTAGCCCCAGCAAAAAGAAGAAGGATAACGAAATAAAGGAAGCAGAAATAAATTGTCAAAATACAAATGGTACTGATACTAACTCCAAATGAAAGAAGTAAATGGTATTAGATTATTTATAATTCAATTTCTTATAAATTGGTTTGCAAAATATTTTGATATTGCTTGTATTTGGTAACCTTTCTTCCTGTACGTCTTTATGCCACATATCCATTCCTGAACGTGTTAATGCATTGCAGTACTAACCCGTAACTTTGAAACTGACTTACAAGAAACCTCAGTCTACCAGATAGTCGCCACCTATACTTTTACCAGATAAGATTTTTCAGTTTGAAAATTCATGATGCTCCAATAATAATGTTGAGCGCCAAGATTAGGTGTTTCATGCAAATTTAGTGGCTGTCCTCCTGAATATATTTCAAACTCTTCACCTATTTCTTCTCAACTTATCAGAAACCAGGCAATCTGGTTTTGCAAAACCTTGCTTCTTAGTGGTAGGTCGATACTGTATTTGGTTGCTGCTAGGCCTTACGGTATTAGGCTTGTCCAGTTTGATAACAAAATCTAACTATTTGTCTTGAGAATTACCACAAAGTGCAAACCAATTTTATCTTTATTAATTACCAATATTTCAATTAATTTGACTTTTTTCTTAATTTCACTAAGCTTAGAGAAATGAACTCGAGAAGCTTGAAATAGCTCAGTTGTGAGAGAACTAATGCGCCAGATCGGGGGTCGTGAGTTCGAATCCTGTTCGAGTCATTTTGAACCTATGAGTTACTTCTCAAAGTATTGTGTAAGTATCGGATCTCTGCAGACACCTATTTATCGAAACTGTATTAGGAGGGTCCCAAAGGGAGGTACTGATCCCAATACCCAGCACTGAAATAATCAAATGCCAACCTCAATGAGGAAAATAGAGAAATTCCTGATATTTACGTGTTTAACAACGCCGGTCCCAATTTAATTTCATCTTTCAAATCCCATTCCCAGGAAGTCTAATGCCATTTCCCAAGTTAATAAAAAGGCACACCTCAGTCCCCAATTTAGCTCTTCCTGACCCTCTCTTAACAAGTTGAGTTTAATAATTTACAAATTGAATTTTTATATTTTACATCATGAAATGATCTTAGGTCGTTGTGGAATATGATTCAGCCTTGAAAATAAAATAGCTTTGATGTTGAAGATTGGAGACTTGAAATGTTTCATCCTGGGAGAAACATGTTAATTTTGAAATGAAGTAGATTTGAATGGAAGAGAAGTAGATTGTTTATATGGTTTAAATATTAAATATTGAAGACTTTTGTTGATTATTGATCTCAAATCATTAATGAATTAGATTCATTGAAAATAAGAGATTAAATTAAAAAGAAGAAAGTCAATATGTTGGATCCTGCATTAGGAATGTTGATTTTGATCAGATTCAAAACTTGAATAAGCGAATCATTATTGTTACTTTGAACTCTCAAAGTTGAATAGCTTTTGTTGATAGATAAATTTGAACGAGATATTTTGATATTAAAATGTATCGTCTCGGATTTTGCACAGTTTATACGTATGACACCTCAGAAAACTAGTTTCTTCATCTCGATAAACCTTCCTTGTGGTTTCCCAATCATATTAAGAGGATATTGCATCTATTCTTACATTCGGTTTTTCTTCATCATCTGAACCAACAAACTCCCTGATCTGAATAACCATGCAAGGTGCTGCCTATCGCAATACTTCGAAACCCTGTGCTCTCGATTTACAATGTGACGTCAGATCTTGAAGCGAATTTTTTTTAGCTTCTGCTGCATATTTTGATCAAGATGTAGCCCATGAACACACGAAATTCAGCGATGGGGAAGAAAAGATACGACCACCGACTGCTAGCTTGTGTGCAGAGAGGCAAATGTGTGGAAGGCATAGACTTGCCTGTTATAAATCCTGCAGAAAACGTTGTAGAAGGCCGCATTAGTGCCCGCAGAAAACCGCAGAAAGTAGTAGAGAAAACCCAATTGAATGAAGACGAAAGGTTGTCAGATGAGCAGCTGGTCGAACTTTTCCTCAAAAGACAAATGTCTCAGAAGAGTAGGACTCCCGGAAGTGAGGTCATTAAGATTTCGAAGAAGGGGGAGAATTCCCTAGATGCTGCGCTGTCCATGCTGCGCAATAAAGCCCGAATGAGAGAGGTCAATAAACTGGGAGCAGAGCTCGAAGATATAAAGGACAGGATGGTAAATGTGAGTATTGTGAGTGCATACTGGTAGAGAAACAAGTTGGTAGGTTAAGTAATGCAAGTTAGCTAACCTCTTGACTTACATAATACCAACACAGAGGTACACATCCACTCTGATGAATTTCATTAAGTAAGATAAGAATTCTGATCTTACTGTGTCGTTCTCAGAAGATATTGCTTACCTGCATATGATTCATTCTCCCCGTTTTGTTTTTATTTCTGAGAGGAAAAATTGCTTGTAGCACCAGTGGTCGTTTTCCCTTTGAAGTCGTTTAAAGTTTACTAATCATCCAATTTCTTGAAAACTATTTGATGCGTGTGGTAAAGTTAATATGCAAGGCAAATATTAACAAATTGTATAAGTAGCACTATGTCATTCATAAATGTTTGTTCTGACGTTGTAGGCGTATATCCCTTATCAAAGTGATAGGTAAAACAGCCGAGGATAAGAAAGAAGGAATAAAAGAATTCTCCTTCTACTCAAAAGTTTTTCCTATTTCTTTGATATCGGGCAAACGCCTGAAACGTGAGCGTGTACATTTTATGAATTATATGGCACTACTTACACAGAGGTAGACTTCAGAAAAAACACATATCTTTGTTGTAACTCTCACGCATTCATGCGATCATCAGACAACTCCAACAACAAGAGTTGTCTGATGATCGCATGAATGCGTGAAACTCAGAGTTACAACAAAGATATGTGTTTTTTTCTGAACTCTACGTCTGTGTATTCCGCTCTGCCTAAGGCATAGAGCACTGTATTCATCCAGAATAGACAAGCGAAATAATATAATATGGCACTACTTATACAGTTTGTTCATTCATCAATTTTCTTGATTTGCTAAAGACATAAGATTGTTTGAAATGGTTTCATTCCAAAAGTTATTAGTTTCAAAGTGTCATAATTCTTATTTCATCAATTCGCTCCTGTTTTCAGGTTTGTGAAGAATATGACGAACTTCTCTCGGTAACGGTGAGTGATGCTAGCTATTTAATTTTATGTGAGTACATGCACACCGAGCTATAAAGTTCGTTGAGTTTTTTTCGTCCTCGTTGTGCCTGGCATTCTATTTGTCTTTGACTGGTAATTGAAGATAGGGTTGTTAAATCGGAAACATAGCAGAAATTAATAGATACTAAATACACACTCATCAGAGTAGTTTATCTGAAAGAGGACAGCAATGAAACCTGACGAATAGTTAAAGGTGAATGCAAATTAGCAAATGAGAACAACACGTATGATTTTTCCAAATCCTTTGATAATCGTCGCATTTTCGTTCCAAATCGTTCCATATTCGTTCCAAATCGTTGCGAGTTGTTTCGGGCTCGTTTCAAATCATTGAAAATCGTTGCGAACCGTTTCATATTCGTTGTATGATTGTTCCAAAATCATTTCATAATAGTTTCATATTCGTGGCGAATCATCACAAATCGTCTCAAATTCGTTCCGAATCATTTCATATTTGTTGCAAATCGTTTCATATTCGTTGTGAGTTGTTTAATATTCGTTGTAAGTCGTTCTATGATTTTTCCAAAATCATTGCATTATCTTTTGATATTCGTATCAATTCTTTGTATAATCGTTTCATATTCGTCTCGAATCGTTTCATATTCGTTGCAAGTCGCTACAGCACCTTATATTTATATTCTTACAACAGCCTTACTCTGGGCCTCTTGACATGGAAATCAGCAGAATAATCGAGATTGACGGACTGGATTCAGTAAGTTGGATAATGTACCTCCTTGCCTTTACCATACCTTTACTTTAAAGGATTTTGATGATATTGTTATGATGACTTTATAACCTCTTCTGGATAACAATGATGTAATGTATCCCTGACTCCTCTTTTAAATTTGAAACTCCATCTGACGCTATTCAGAGTTACATTTCATGAGTACAAACAGTTGTGTTTACATGCAGGTATTTCTATGAATATCTTTCTTGTAGTGGCGAGATTCGGTGAGAAACCGTCTCCATTGTTATGCCAACAAATGCCGGGAAAGGGAAGAGGTACGTACGTGGGTCCCTTTTTAAATCATGTTCTCGTTGTTAATTCTAAATGGTTTTTCTCTATCGTTTATGTTTTCTTCTATATATAATTGACAACAACTGTCTAATTCAAGGTCTCGTGTCGATTGTAAAGAATTGAATTATCAAAAGCACAAATCAAAGTGTGAGGTATAGGAGGGACCTGAGAATGTTTCTCTATTCATAGAGCTCGAATTTCACTTTCTCCTTGTCGACAAACCCTTAAAAATAGTTAACGGTGTGAGTTTAATTTTGACTAGTGTAATGATGGAAATACACACATGCTAATAAATTTGCATGAGTTGCAATATAAAATATGTTTTGTTGGAAAAATTACAAAACAACCTCTAGTGCTAACCATTTGTCTCTTGTCGTCTCGTGGGGTGTCCATAGCTATTTAGGCTTCAATCCCATTTTTGAAACTGAAAAATGTTTTGTTGATATGATCTAGTATGGGGAGATATTGTAAAGTTTTCAGGTCGCTGCGCAATATTGCACACACCTATCAGATCATAACATAACACTCAATTGCAATCAACACTAATTGCTAAGCTACAACGATAGACAAAGAGTTTGGGCTCAAGTCACATGTCTGCATTACTAAAGGTAGATATAGGTATGTTGGTAGGAAAACGAAGTTTGATAATAAAACGAAGAGCCAAGATTGCGACGATAAACATGATAAGCGACACTTCATAATTTTATAGACAATTCCAGTTACATCGTTACATCAAAGACAAATCCAATTGAGAAAATTAATACATTTTAAAGAAAGGCCATTATTAACGTTTCGGAGCAGCACTTAGCTCCATCTTCAGAAATTACAAGTCAATGAAGCACGAGGCTGAATTTATACTAATAAGGACAATAACTACTAAGAATGCACATGATAAGAAGAAAACACGCGAGAATAAGAATGGAGTGAGCCAGAAAGACAATACCTAAAATAGAGCTAGGGGAATAGACGATTGTTGAGAGTTAAGTGAGGGACGATCTCGCAAGATCAATAAACTTTCATGGATAAGCAAATCAAAATAGAGTACCCCTATTATTTTGCATTCCATTTCTCGGCAGGTACAGTCTACAGATGAAAACTCGAATTTGTAGACTTGTTAAAAAATGCTACCCTGGTATTCAACTTAAGGTTATCTTCCGATCTCCCACACGCATTCAGTCTTTTTTTCCGTTTAAGGATCGCATTCCTTCTCTCATTCGCTCCTCTGTTATTTACAAATTTCAGTGCCCTGGCTGCCATGCCTGGTATTATGGGAAAACATGCCGTAACTTGATTACTCGTTGCAGGGAGCATTTGGGAATTAACGAGGCTGGTCAGCAGAAAAGAAAAGTTACTGCATCGGCCATCTGGGATCACCTTAACGAATCCGGTCACACTGCTTCTTTAGATGATTTTTCTATTCTTGATCGAGCAAACAATGATTTTGATTTGCTTATCCATGAAAGTTTATTGATCTTGCGAGATCGTCCCTCACTTAACTCTCAACAATCGTCTATTCCCCTAGCTCTATTTTAGGTATTGTCTTTCTGGCTCACTCCATTCTTATTCTCGCGTGTTTTCTTCTTATCATGTGCATTCTTAGTAGTTATTGTCCTTATTAGTATAAATTCAGCCTCATGCTTCATTGACTTGTAATTTCTGAAGATGGAGCTAAGTGCTGCTCCGAAACGTTAATAATGGCCTATCTTTAAAATGTATTAATTTTCTCAATTGGATTTGTCTTTGATGTAACGATGTAACTGGAATTGTCTATAAAATTATGAAGTGTCGCTTATCATGTTTATCGTCGCAATCTTGGCTCTTCGTTTTATTACTAAAGGTGTGATGCTACAGATGTGATGTGATATGATGTAACCACAAACTTGGGTATGAGTAGGCCTTAATCAGACGTCGTTGGCTTTTTCAATTTTAGTATATCGCAAGCATATTACATTGATGGTGATGATGACGATGTTTTTTATGATTTTCTGTCTTTCTTCCAGGTTCTTGAGGATATTTCTCAGGTAAGTTATATTTTCAGTTAATTATTTCATATAAGTATTCTTGCCTTAATGTTCCATGTTTCCTAGTGGGATTGAATCTGAACTTTCATTCCTCGTGATTGTCGTCTGTTCCCTAGATGTTAGTTATTTTTGCTGCAAGTAATTCTTTTCATTGCAAAACCTGGACCCACAACAAAGCACTGAAAAGTGTATATCTGTGTTTGAGTTCCGCTGCTTTAGAATACTACTTGAGGCGATGGGTAGGCAAAATTCACTCTTTTGAAGTTAGAAGGGGGATAACCAACAAAATTGGCACCTTTGAGCCTTTGCTGAAGACGGCAAGGAGGAGAATATAGCAAAGCTTGGTCATGTCATGCACTAGGAAGATGGGGACTCGAGCATTCAACATCATGCATGGAGGTTTCAAAGGAAGACGAAGAAGAATATCAGTCAGGATTTTCGCTATCATGTTATTTAGACTGCACGAAGAAAAGCGAGTTGAAAAATCTTAGGGAAGCTTATGACCATGAACAGGAGTGGGAAATTATGTAGTTATCAAAATACGTTGACAACCATCAGGCCACGGGAGTGTATCAATTCTTTTGTTTCCTTCTCTTCTCATTCTATTTAAAAAATGTGTGGCTTAATTTAGTCATTTATTCAATTTCAGGATTTTTCAGACAATGAAGAGGAGGTAAGAATTGTTTGCTCTTATATCATATTTTCCCTAATTATCGCAACTCTTCGACTGAGCAATCTTCCCTATATACCCCTCTAGCACCTGTAACAATTGTTGTTTTAAATTATAGTGGCCAAAATGGGGAAAAATTAAGGAAAGCTGTGTAAAACGAACGTCGATACTTTAGATTTACTGCAAGACATAACGCTATTTCATAACTATTTTATCTAGGCCCCCTCATTTGAGACAGATGACATAATAGAGGTGGAGCGAGCTGGCACTGAAATAAGGTAATATCTTTCGTTTGATAATCCAGAATGCTGAAAAGGCTTTGATTAAAGTTTTTTGAGAGGCTAATGTATGCGTTTGACGATACCCATCACCTCCTACCCTCTAAGCTTTCAGTATACCTTTAGATACTTACGAGAGTTAATGAGGCACTTACAACGAGTCCTCAGCATTGTCCGGAGGGAGTATATTTTGAAAACTGGGAACGCGCCGTTCAAATGGGTGCATTTTTTTGCTATTTTGGTATAAATATGGGTATCCTTTGCCGTAATGTTAGTATAAATAAGGGTCTAAAATCTTTTATTAATGGTTGGTATTTTGTTTAGGTAGATACACTTTTTCAACATTTTGGTATAAATATGGGTTAACAAATTATGTTACTAACGTCCTGTTACCCTTAAGAGGGACAAACTGTGATTTTACTGGAAATATTTTTAACCCTATTTTGAATTAGTCTGTGCCTGATGTTTTATTTGCATTTCATAGCGACAACCTGAAAGGCATGCAGAGCAAGGTAAGGAGGCTGAATTACCTTCACTACAGCATACTCAAGTCGAGACCTGGAGCTAAAAATCAAGGTGTTGATAACAAGTAAGTATTCGTGCTGAATCCTTTTCTATTGTGGCGGAGATTGCTGAGTGGTTAGATCGCTCAACCCTTGTTGAAAGAGTCCCGGGATTGAAATACCTTCAGACCTTTCACAAAGAGTGAGAAGAGTTCTTGCCAGCTCTCTGTAATTTCAGGCAAAAAGGAAAAAGGAATCACGAGGTGTGGTCACATCGAGAGGAAGGATCAGGGTCGCACTGCTCGATTAGTTTAACCATTTAGTGGGTCCTCTGTGCTTAGCCAATAAACCAATACCTTACGAAGATAATAAGCGTATCTAACTATCAATAACTTTCAAATATCAACTATTTCTGCAGCTGCTATGAGAGTAATATCTGCATAAAGTGAAAAATCAAAAAGTTTCAAAGTTTAAGCCACTTATTTTTAAACCTAAGATGATTTCAAACTATTCGGCAGGGTATGGGCCATTAGTGCCATTCACGTTGCTATTCTTAGATGTATAGAACCCAATGCTATCGATTCGAGTCTATTGATTGCTACGGTTTTCCATTGACTCCTTCTGGCAGAGCTTAGATTAAAAACTGCTTTTAGATATTTTTCTTTAATATCTAATTTTTTAAATTTCAGAGCGCATCGTGAAATGGATATACAGAGGAAAGTTGTTGATCGCTTCAAAGGTTTTATGAAAGGTACTCTTATTCATTCTTGAAGTTAAATTACTTGTTTGTATTCATACCTCGTAGTTTTTTCGGTAGAATGCGTTTCACTGTGTCAGAATATTTTTGTGTGTGTAACGGACCAATTCATTCAAAAGAGTATAGAGTCTAACCACTGATGTCAAAATAGAAACTGGATCGAGCATCTATCGTTCTGAAATGAAGTCTATGGCGGCCATACTGGAAGGTCCAATTCAATTCATTAAAGTTCCATTATTGGGGCATACTTTTTTCCGTGAGGATTTTTGGAATGTTACGAATGATCAGCA